>BJKM01000459.1:270767-385767 GCA_015082035.1 Chaenogobius annularis
AACTCACTGAAGTGTAATATTTAACGTTTAATGTGCAGAGCTTAGCTTTAGCTTGTTTGCTAACAGCAGGAGGAGATAAAGGACACTTCAAAAATGTATTTCCTCCACATATTTTCAAAAGAGAAAAAGGTCATGAGTTCATCTATGTTCTGTTGTTGTTTACTTGAGTTAATCTTTGTCGGGTACAAGAGTTCACGACACACCAAATGTTGTGTTGTCGTGTGCGAATGTTGTGTTGTCGTGTGCGTTGCCTTCATAAGCAGACGCAGGGCAGAAGAACAGAGCTGGAGCCATGTTTTTATTGTTCATTGAATGTTAAAATGGCACGTTACAAAGTGTCTACGATACAGTTTAATGATGACGGACAGATTCGGAAGGGAATGGTCAGAGAGATGTGTCCAAACCCAAACACGCCCAAACATGTTTTAGCTTGAAAATATTCCATTGTGGAGCAGCGACGCGTGTGTTCCTCTGACCATATAAGGAGAGCGAAGGAAGCGGGGAGAGGGAGCCGTGTCCCTGAATGTGATTAAAGTCGTTTCTGTTCTATTTTGAGCCTGGCGTTTGACTCATTCTGTTTGTTCGCGGACCTCCATCTGTTCCAGGTGAACGCTTCACACAAGTCTCTGACCCAAATACTGTATGTCATCATTTTTACTACGTACGGCGGCCTTTTTGCATCGTGCCACATCCACCTTCTTTAAACTCACGCCCATCGCTGAGTTAAAGTCAATTCTGTCATATAAAACACATTACAGTATGAACACATGACTCCAATCTTAACCGACCTATCGAACTCTAAGATTAGCATTTAAAGCATCCTTAAATCTCCACTTTTAGGCTAACTGAAGATGTGCCACGAACTTAACACAACTGCCATGGGGCTATATTTTGGGTGCTTTATTGTTTAGCATGAAGTTATGTTGGCAAAACACGGTTAGCGCCCACATTAGCATACATGCTAACTTGGGCGCTAACCGTGTTTTGCCGCTTGATTCCGGTCGCTAATGTACACAAGTGTAAGCTACAAAGGAAACGTGCAATAACGGCCCAAATGATCAGTATTAAATGGGTTTGAGGTGAATCTGAGGTGTAGCATTAGCATTAGCATTAGCCTTGGGCTAATGCTAATGAGCTAATGTATGGAACCGGACCAGCTTTCACTAAGACTGGAAGGACCTATAACTGAATTGTCCATATTATAATTGTATGTGCTGGATTATGTGGTGAAATATAGTTATAATCTTGAAATGAAGTTAAGTTGTTTTCCTCTTGAATTCATGTCGTAATAAAGTGTGTGTGTTTTCGGGAGGGACACAGACCCTGCTTCTGTCTCTGAATTTAACCGTTTTTACAATATACAGGCCCCAGGAAGGAAGGAAGGAAGGAAGGAAGGAGACGAGGATGACGAGGGGACGAGAGGACGAGGGGACGAGGGGACGAGGGGACGAGGGGACGAGGGGACGAGGGGACGAGGGGACGAGGGGAACAGAAGTCCAAAGTTAAATGCAATGTAATGTTTTTTGTAATGTAATGTATTTATTTTCTTTTTCTAATTATTATTTGGACTATATTTCCGTCTGTGGTCCGGGGCATACGGTCTGTGGTCTGTGGTCCGGGGCATACGGTCTGTGGTCCGGGGCATACGGTCTGTGGTCTGTGGTCCGGGGCATACGGTCTGTGGTCCAGGGCAGAGAGGGAGGGAGAGAGAGAGTTTAGTCCAGGTTCAGATCATGTTTAGTCTTGGTTTAATCCAGGTTTAGTCCGTGTTTCAAGCGTCTGTTACCGGGGTAACCTCGGTTACCTCAGTGGACTGGAAACGCCTGGTTTGACTCATTCTAGACGTAGTTTAGCCCCAGTTTGGGCTGGATATAGTCCGGGTTAAGTCCCATGGAACTATCATAATGGATCCATAGCCCCCCACACAGTTCCTTAGCACCCCAGAACCCTGATGCCTTCAGGGACAAAGAGTGATTTTCCCACGGGGGACATCCAACCTGATCTGCCAAGCCCCCCAAACACGAGACTGTTTTATAAAGATGGACTTTAAATCATTTATTTACGAAAACGTCCAACATGACCCCGCCCTCTGACGTCACCGCTGGTTGTGCACACACCGCGCATGCGCGCGGCGTGGAAGCGGAAGCCAGCAGCATCATGTCTGTGGAGGACCCGTTTTTCGTGGTGAAAGGGTGAGATTTTCTCCGATTAACCGCGTACACGAGGCTCTGAACCCGGGCAGACTTTGCGACCGGCCCCGGCCCGGCTTCTGTCCCGCTGTCACGCCGTGTTCCACAGAGACGGAGCGGGCTCGGTGCAGTTTGTGTCCCGCGTTAGCTTCAGCCGTTAGCCGGATGCTAGCTGCTGTTTACATCTCGGGCTGAGACTTCACGCGAGTTCCCTCCGTTTGTTGAGGACACTTTTCCAGACTTCTTTTCAAAACCCGTGCCTTTTCCCCACAACATCTGGTGCAGAATTGAACTTTGTGTTTGTAATCTGGCACACTTCTTTTGCCACAGCTGCCCTGAGGCTATCTGACTAAATGTGGCTGTCATTCTGTGCCATGTCCACTGCCCAAGGACACAACTGCAATTTTCTATCATTCACTTACTCATAACTCTTAGAATTCTTTCAGTAGTCAAACATGAAATACATTTTCAGCCAAGTAAAGGTGGACAAATGAAGTCTGGATGTTTTTAGAGAGAGAATATGTATGAATAAAGTGTATTATAGCAGAAAATTAGACATTCTTTATTCTTGTTTGACATTTTGAGTGAATAATGCTGCTGTCTTTGAGGTGTCGCCTTGTGCCTCGTGTCCGACGCTCGCCCTGAAACATCCATATCCCTTAAAACAGCATTAAAAGTTGACTAAAACCATGTTCACGGTGTCCTTATTGACCAGATGCAACTGTCGCGCGAACAAGCCACGTTTTCCGCCGAGTAGATTCGGCCTCAACGCAGCAGTCGCGGCTTCACAAGTGGAGAGCTGCAATTTACGATGAGCGACGTAGTTCAAAAGGCTAAAGACGTCCTTTTACACCCGTCGCTGTTCTCGAGGGGCTTTTCTCGCGTGTTTTAGAGTCTGTTCAGTCTAAATTACCGTGACGAGGAAGGACGTCACGGTTTCAAATGTCAGTCTCACGGTTATTGTGCGAATTATTCACGATTCACAGGTAAAACGACAATAAAATCCAACATTTCCGTTCCATGTTTTCGTAACGCATTAACCGCTCCTCGATGCGGGACCCTGCGGGACCCTGATTAACCTAACAATCTTGACTAGTTACAATCAGTGTTAGAAACTGAGAAGAAACATCACGACGACAGTAACTCACGATTATGGTTTAGCCCTGGTTTAGCCCAGGTTTAGCCCAGGTTTAGCCCAGGTTTAGCCCAGGTTTAGTCCTGGTTTAGTCCTGGTTTAGTCCTGGTTTAGCCCAGGTTTAGCCCAGGTTTAGCCCAGGTTTAGCCCAGGTTTAAGTTTGACATTTCAGTTTCGACGACACTTTTGACAGAAGCTAAAGATGAACTGATGACTGAAATACTCATGTCGTCATCTATGAATAACGCTCTGAACTGAAGAGGATTTGTGACTCAAAGAGCAGTCATTACATCACTTTAGCTTCATCTCGGACAAATGTAGTCAAACTCTCACCTTCTAAAAATAACAGTCGCTGCGGGGGCGGGGCATGTCGAGCGGGATATTTCCATTCCAGTTTTAGCTACAATGGTGAATGTTGTCTTGAAGAAATGCGACAAAAACAGCTAATTAGATATAAACATGGAATAAAGTTCCACTCGTGGATTCAAGTCTTGTCATGCAGTTCACCGCAGCGTTAGAGCGGTCTGTCACTCCCGTGCTCTGACATGTGACATGTGACACGTTTGTGAGCGGCTTTACCCAGCGGAACTTTATGTGAGACGAAGTCAAGTTACACGTGTTCTTTACATTTAACCTGGATTTTTCAGGGCAATTCAAGGGACTCAAATGCTTAAGTTTGCCTCGGAAATGGCCCCGATTATAATTGTTCTGTTTGGAGACCTGAAGAAGCACGATTATCACCACATCTGTCGTGTCAGTTAAAGTCCTTTCAACTGGTCTGGGTTTAGTCTGGGTTTAGTCTGGGTTTAGTCTGGGTTTAGTCTGGGTTTAGTCCAGGTTTAGTCTGGGTTTAGTCTGGGTTTAGTCTGGGTTTAGTCTGGGTTTAGTCTGGGTTTAGTCCAGGTTTAGTCCTGGTTTAGTCTTGGTTTCGTCTTGGTTTCGTCTTGGTTTCGTCTTGGTTTCGTCTTGGTTTAGTCTTGGTTTAGTCTTGGTTTAGTCTTGGTTTAGTCTTGGTTTAGTCTTGGTTTGGTCCAGGTTTGGTCCAGGTTTAGTCCTGGTTTAGTCTTGGTTTAGTCTTGGTTTGGTCCAGGTTTAGTCTTGGTTTAGTCTTGGTTTGGTCTTGGTTTGGTCCAGGTTTAGTCTTGGTTTAGTCTTGGTTTAGTCTTGGTTTGGTCTTGGTTTGGTCCAGGTTTAGTCTTGGTTTAGTCTTGGTTTAGTCTTGGTTTAGTCTTGGTTTGGTCCTGGTTTGGTCCAGGTTTGGTCCAGGTTTAGTCTTGGTTTAGTCTTGGTTTGGTCCAGGTTTAGTCTTGGTTTAGTCTTGGTTTAGTCTTGGTTTGGTCTTGGTTTAGTCTTGGTTAGGTTTAGTCTTGGTTTGGTCTTGGTTTTTTAAGTCATATGTAGAGCAATCTTTTATGGTGACCTCTCTCGTGACCTTGTGTTCTCTCTCTGTGTGTGTGTCGTGTTTGTGTCGTACGTGTGTGTTGTGCGTGTGTGTGTGTGTGTGTCTGTGCGTGTGTGTTGTGCATGCGTGTCTGTGTGTGTGCGTGTGTTGTGTGTGTGTGTTGTGTTGTGTGTTGTCGTAGGTGCGTGTCTGTGTGCGTGTGTGTCTGTGTGCGTGTGTGTGTTGTGCATGCGTGTCTGTGTGTGTGCGTGTCTGTGTTGTGTGTGTGTGTTGTGGTGTGTGTGTTGTGCATGCGTGTGTCTGTGTGTGTGTTGTTGCGTGCGTGTCTGTCTGTGTGCGTGCGTGTGTGTGTGTTTGTGCGTGCGTGTGTTGTGTGTGTTGTACGTGCGTGTCTGTCTGTGTGCGTTGTGTGTGTTGTGCATTGCGTGTGTCTGTTGTGTGTGTGTGCGTGTGTGTGTGTGTTGTGTGTGTGTTGTACGTGTCGTGTCTGTGTGTGTGTGTTGTGCATGCGTGTCTTGTCTGTGTGTGCGTGTTGTGCGTGTGTGGTGTGTGTGTGTGTGTGTGTTGTGCGTGGCAGCGAGGTGCAGAAGGCCCTGTCCCGAGCTCGAGGGCTGTTCGAGCGCTGGGAGGAGCTTCTGCAGGACGGCACACAGGTGAGCAGGACCCGCCCGAGGCCCGGAGGGGGCGTGTCTGACCACTCTCTGACGCCACCTTGTGTTCAGGTGAGCCGGGACGAGCTGGACTGGAGCACGAATGAGCTGAGGAACTGCCTGAGGGCCATCGACTGGGACCTGGAGGACCTGAGCGAGACCATCAGTATCCTTCACCACGCCAACGCACACGGCAGGTTCGCATGGACCAGGGGTGGGCCGCTTTGTGAATTGGACGACACATTGGTGATCGACGACACATTGTGATCGAACGAAACATCAGGATTATTATTTAAACGAATCCCTATTTTCGACACGTCGTTTAAAGGCGTTAAATGTTTATGACTAATTGAATTCATACGTATTATTTATAAATGGCGTGTGTTTACCGGCGTCTGCGCCGCGTCTGCGCCATGGCGACGCTCGTGTGTAAGAGCATGTGGTTTAGGAGGACACGTCGAGCCTCGTCCGATACGGTCTTTGGCCCAGATCGTCACATGAACCTCGCTATTTTTAAACAAACACTGAGTTTCTTTGTGCGGCTGGCCTCTCTTCCTCCTCGCTGGCTTTCTCCTCCTCCTCCTCGCTGTAAATGAATTAAACGTTTATCTACGAGCACAACATTTCTCAGAAGACCCGCTGTTCCTGAAATGCCCTCCGGGGGGAAACGTCCTCAGAACACTGGCCGTCTGAACGTGTCTTTTGTGGCGTTGGGTTCAGGGTTCACGAGGTTTGCACTCAGTCATGTTGTCATCATGTTCAAGTTCACTTTGAGTGACTGTGATTCATGTTCACGTCTGAAACACTGAAGCCTTGACCCACTTCAGGCATCGTCGAGTCCAACCCCGGAAAGTTCCGACTCGGGGACAATGAACTGCAGGAGAGAAGGGACTTTGTGGAGCGAACCAGGACCTCGGTCCAGGTAAGGTGTGTGCGTGCGTGTGTGTGTGTGTGTGTGTGCGTGTGTGTGTGCGTGCGTGTGTGTGTGTGTGTGTGTGTGTGTGCGCGTGCGTGTGTGCGTGCGTGTGTGTGTGCGTGTGTGTGGCCGTGCGTGGTGTGTGGTGCGTGTGTGTTGCGTGTGCGTGTCTGGTGTGCGTGTGTGTGGCCGTGTGTGTGTGTGCGTGTGTGTGTGCGTGTGTGTGTGTGTGCGCGTGCGTGTGTGCGCGTGCGTGTGTGTGTGTGTGCGTGCCGTGTGTGTGCGTGTGTGCGTGCGTGCGTGCGTGTGTGTCCTGTAGGTGCCGGTCGTCGGGGTCTTTTGGAGTGGAAGAGTGTGGACCACATGTTTGAGTGTGACAGAAGCTCTGAGTCACTGAGGACAAAGAGCAGCGTCTGTTCTTCTGTCACCTGCTCTCAGCGTGAAGGGGTCTTCAGCGAGAGGGGTCTTCAGCGAGAGGGGTCTTCAGCGGAGGGGTCCTGTCAGCGTGAGGGGTCTTCAGCGTGAGGGGTCTTCAGCGAGAGGGGTCTTCGGCGTGAGGGGTCTTCAGCGAGAGGGGTCTTCGGCGTGAGGGGTCTTCGGCGTGAGAGGGGTCCTTCTTGCGGGTGAGGGGTCCTTCGGCGTGAGAGGTCTTCGTTGGTGGGGTCTTCAGTGAGGGGTCTTCGTCCTGTCGCCGGGGATCAGCAGGCGGCAGAAGAACACGCTTTAAACAAATGTGCTGCAGATTTAAGGGCAATTTGTACCAAAAATAATGACGATGTTTTTTCTAACATTAATGAGGATTTAATTGCATTTTGTCTCATTAAAAACAAATAAAAACGGCTTTAATTATGAATTCCCTGAACGTAAATGAGGCTTACTCTGAATCATCGCCACGAGAGAAAAGAAACGCTTTTCTTCCTCTTAAGTCTGAACCACATGTTTTTCACTCACTAATGCGGTCCTGGAATAATTATTTGCAGCAAACTTATTATATATATATATTGTTTAAATTATTATTTGTATTTATTATTATTATTGTTGTTGTTGTTGTTGTTGTTAAATAATATGTATTTGAGCTGGCATTATGTTCTGCTCACAGTGGTAACACGGGTCATTTCAGACATTTTTATGTGTGTTTCAGGAGATGAAGGAGCAGCTGTCCAGTCCGTCTGCTGTGGCCCAGGCCGAGAAGAAGAACCGACAGGTGGAAAACTTAAGTCATAGTTATCAAGAAATGAAAGAAACAACCAGTGCTCAGTCTGAACCAATCGTGTGCCCCGCCCTCGTCTCAGGTCCCACACAGAGGTTCACCTTCTTTTATAGAACACAGGTCGAACAGGTCACATGACTTCAGACAGGCGAGGTGTTTGCATGGGGCCCATCCTGGACACCTGGAGTCCTGCTGCTGAACATCTACACAGAGCTGATGACCACCACAGCAGAAAGTCACTCTCACTCGTCCAATTGTAACAACGTCTGGAGTGATACGTGAACTTCCACATGTTGTCTGATTTGAGCTCTCCTGGGTTATTTTTGACCTGTTTTCAGTCATAACTTTTCACAAACTCATTTATTGCTCGTGGTTTTTCCAACTAAAACACAGAAACTCTGAGAAAACACGTCTTTCCGACTTGAACGCAGCATAAACGTAACGTGTTTCCAGCGTGGATGTTTCACAGAACAGTTAGACATGATGCGCTTTTGAAAGGACTAATGCGGTGACCGTGACGACGCTTGTCTGTGTTTGTGTGCGCGTCCAGGCCCTGATCTCGTCCGCAGAGCGCTCGACGGGACTCGAGGCGCATCTGGTCTCTGCAAACTCCAGATACATCCAGGAGCAGCAGGAGCAGCAGCAGGTCAGGCTCTCCTCCCCTCTAACTCCGCTTTACGTTGACCTCAGTCCGTTCGTTTGTTCGTTTGAGACGCGCTCACAGGCTCTTTGGTTTACTCGTCCACATTCCATAGTGTTTCCTCTGTAGAACATCACGTAGCTGAAGGTCACACTTGAATATTTTATTTATAAAGCGCTTTAAAAAGAGCTTCAACGCAACGATTTACATGATAAAACGGTGAAACGACAATCGATCTGCAGTAATGACTCGACTGTGACTCGTCGTCTAGTTGGAAAAGTATATTGTCATGTTTTGATATTAAAGAATATGCGGGACATTCCAGTTTTGGTCATATCTAACGCGCTTCTTTTCTTCCATTGATTTGTCTTTGCAGTGTTTATTACGTTTTAGTGGTTTACAAACGCAGATGTAGGGCTGGAGTCGCAGCTTGTGTAATAACAGTGTAATAACCGTGTATTGTTGTGTTTTTTAGTGGTTTGCAGATGTAGTGCTGGAGTTACGGCTTATTGTGTAATAACTGTGTAATAACAGTGTAATAGCAGTGTATTTGTGTGCGTTTTATCAGTTTACAGGAGCAGATGTAGTTTTGGAGTCAGTTTATTATTGCGTGTAGCAGTGTATTTGCAGTGTCTTGGAGTGTAATAACAGTGTATTTGCCGCGTAATAAGTGTATTGGCAGTGTAATAAGTTTCTTTGCGTGTAATAACAGTGTAAACAGTGTATTTCAGTGTATTTAGTGTATTTGCCGCTTATAACAGTGTATTGGCAGTGTAATAGCAGGTAATAAAGTGTATTTGCATGTAAAACAGTGTAATAACAGTGTATTTGCCGGTGATAACAGTGTATTGGCGTGTAATAACAGTGTATTTGCGTGCGTTTGCAGTTGATCATGCAGGATCAGGACGAGCAGCTGGAGCTGGTCTCTGGGAGCATCTGAGTGCTCAAAGACATGTCAGGACGGATTGGGGACGAGCTGGACGATCAGGCCGTGTGAGTGGTCCACTGGAGAGTCTGCTCTGTGTTTTGGGGACATGGCATCGACTCACATTCATTTCCTTGAGACTGAGCCAAACCGTAACCATAGTCACATCTGACCTAACCTGGACCTAAACCCAGACCCCAGCCTTTGTTAGCCCATATCAGATCTTTAAACCATGTTGGTAAATAACTCTAACTAAACCTGGACTAGACCAGAACTAATCAAGAACTAGGACAGGACCAAACCAAGTCTCCACGATCAGGCCAGACTGGCCCAGAACACATCCTTAAACACGGAAATATGTCAAAAAGGCTCTTGATGTTCTTTTCCTCTGGCTCCTTCAGGATGCTGGAGGACTTTGGAGATGAAATGGACCAGACGTCGTCAAAGAATGGACTCAGTCCTGAAGAAGATGGAGAAAGTGTCCCACATGACCAGCAGTGAGTTTTACTACTGTATACTGATACTACTGTACTACTGATACTACTGCTGTACTACGATACTACTACTGTACTACTATACTACTACCTGATACTACTACTGTACTACTGTACTACTGATACTACTACTGATACTACTGCTGTACTACTATACTACTACTGCTGTACTACTGATACTACTATGTACTACTGATACTACTACTGATACTACTACTGATACTACTACTGTACTACTAATACTACTACTGATACTATACTGTACTACTGATACTACTACTGTACTACTACTGTACTACTGATACTACTCTGATACTACATGCTACTGATACTACACTGTACTACTGAACTACACTAATACTACGCTGTACTACTGATACTACTATGTACTACTGATACTACTACTAATACTACTGCTGTACTACTGATCATACTGTACTACTGATACTAACTATACTACTGCTGTACTACTGATACTACTACTGTACTACTGATACTACTGCTGTACTACTGATACACTGCTGTTCTAATACTACTACTGTACTACTGATACTACTGCTGTTCTATCCAATACTACTACTGATACTACTACTGTACCACTGATGCTACTGCTGTACTACTGAACTACTGCTGTACTACTGATACTACTGCTATACTACTAAAACTGCTGCACTACTAATACTACTGTACAACTACTGTACTACTGCTTTACTACTAGTACTGTAGTACTACTAAGCAAAGCAAGTGTATTTGTCGAGCACCAATCCTAATTCAAAGAGCTGTACAGACGCTTTAAAATGATACTGAACTATGTTAAAAAGTAAACTCGTAACAGATTTAGCCCGTTGGTACTTGTAATGGAGTTCAAAACACATAAATTCACACTGTACAATTGAAAAGGTACTTCAGTTTACCGCTCACAATTATATACATGAAATATTCAGCACTACTTTACCAGAAACATTATTTACTACTACTACTACTACTACTACTACTACTCCTACTACTAGTATTATTGCTACTTCGTATGCTTTTAGTTTAAGGATTTCTGTTCACTGCAGCAGAAAGCAGTGAATTATGAGTTTACCCTGATGAATACACTGTGTACAAGTACTTTCCTGTTTAAATATTTATACTACGCCTACTCCTGTGATCTTGTGGTCTGGTCAGTGCGATTTGGGAACAGAAACCAGGTCAAATCATGAAGATATTTGGTCCGTTTCAGATCTTTGTACCCGTTTTTAGAGCCCAGAGCCTGGTTTTACCTCTAGTGTTTATGAAGTGTCGGTCGTGTTTTGTGTGTTTGAGTGGTCGACACAAAAACCTGTTTCACCGCGAGACGGATCCGAGTATTCATCGTTTGTGTTGACGCACGTCTCTAAAATACACATTGTGCGTGTGGCTGGTTCTAAAAATACATGAACGGTCTGAGCGCGCTGGACCGGTCCTCACCTGTGCGTCCTGTGGTTTTACGTAAGAGTCTTTGTCATGAATGAGTCTGATCCTGAGTCAGCGTAAACACGAGCTGTGGAAGTCCCCTATAGTGTCGAAACAGACTCGTTTGTATATATACTGTGTACAAATATATATATTATATATAATAATATATATATATGTATAATGATTATGTACTGTATATGTGCGGGCCCGAAAGCTGGACTAAAGCGGGTCTAAAGAGAGGGAGAAAGAGAGACGAGAAAGTTGAAATTAGTTGAATGAATTGTGGTTGAATCAAATTGTAGCTGGATCAAACTGTAGTTGAACATTTCAAATTGTAGTTGAAATCAAAGTTGAATCAAACTGGTAGTTGAAACTATAGTTGAATCAAACTAGTTGAACCTGAAGTGAATCAACTGTAGTTTGAACTGAAGTTGAATCAACTGTAGTTGAAACTACAGTTGAATCAACCTGTAGTTGAAACTACAGTTGAATCAACTGTAGTTGAAACTACAGTTGAATCAACTGTAGTTGAAACTAAAGTTGAATCAACCTGTAGTTGAAACTATAGTTGAATCAAACTGTAGTTGAAACTACAGTTGAATCAAACTGTAGTTGAATCAACCTGTAGTTGAAGTCAACCTGTAGTTGAAACTACAGTTGAATCAACCTGTAGTTGAAACTAACAGTTGAATCAACCTGTAGTTAAACTGAAGTTGATCATGTAGTGAAACGAGTTGAATCAACTGTAGTTGAAACTACAGTTGAATCAACCTGTAGTTGAAACTACAGTTGAATCAACCTGTAGTTGAAACTACAGTTGAATCAACCTGTAGTTGAAACTATAGTTGAATCAACCTGTAGTTGAAACTATAGTTGAATCAAACTGTAGTTGAAACTACAGTTTGAATCAAACTGTAGTTGAATCAACCTGTAGTTGAATCAACCTGTAGTTGAAACTGTAGTTGAATCAAACTGTAGTTGAATCAACCTGTAGTCGAATCAAACTTAAGCTGAATCAAATTGTGGCTGAATCAAACTGTAGTTGAAACTAGTTGACTGAAACTGTAGTTGACTGAAACTGTAGTTGACTGAAACTGTAGTTGACTGAAACTGTAGTTGAATCTGTAGATGAATGAAACTAGCTGGCTGAAATTGTATTTGAATCAACCTGTAGCTGAATGAAGCTGTAGTTGGGTGAAACTTTAGTTGGATTAAACTGTAGTTAAAACTAGTTGATTGAAACTGTAGTTGAATTAAGTTTGTAGTTGAAATTACTTGAATGAATTGTAGTTGAATGAAACTAGCTGAATGAAACTAGTTGAAACTATTTGAATGAATTGTAGTAGAATGAAAACTGTAGTTGAAGCTGGATTTGAATGAAACTGTCTTTGAATCTGTAGTTGAATGAAACTAGAATGAAACTGCTTGGACGAAAACTGGTTGTCGAATGAAACTAGTTGAATGAACTGTTTGTTGAAAGAATTGTAGTTGAATCAAACTAGCTGGAGGAAACAGTAGTTGGATTAAACTGTAGTTGAAACTAGTTGAATGAAACTGTAGTCGAAATGAGTTGAATGAATTGTAGCTGAATCAAACTAGTTGAAACTCTAGTTGAAACTCTAGTTGAATCAAACTGGAGTTGAAACTATAGTTGAATCATCCATCCATCTTCTTCCGCTTTATCCGGGGCCGGGACGCAGGGGCAGCTGTCCAAGCAGGGACTCACAGACTTCCTTATCCCAGACACTTCCTCCAACTCTTCCGGGGGGATCCCGAGGCATTCCCTGGCCAGCCAAGAGACATAGTCCTTCCAGCGTGTCCAGGGTCTTTCCTGGCCTTCTCCCGGTGGGACATGTCCTAGGGAGGCGCCCAGGAGGCATCCGGAACAGATGCCCCGAGCCACCTCAGCTGGCTCCTCTTCGACGTGGAGGAGCAGCAGCTCTACTCCGAGCTCCTCCCGTGTGACTGAGCTCCTCACCCTCTCTCTAAGGGAGCACCCAGCCACCCTGCTGAGGAAACTCATTTCGACCGCTTGTATCCGCGATCTTGTCCTTTTGGTCACTACCCAAAGCTCATGACCAATAGGTGAGGGTAGGAACGTAGATTGACCGGTAAATCGAGAGCTTTGTCTTTCGACTCAGCTCCTTCTTTACCACAACGGTCCGATGCAGCGACTGCATCACTGCAGACGCTGCACCGATCGCGGTCAATCTCACGCTCCATTCTTCCCTTCACTCGTGAACGAGACCCCCGAGATACTTGAACTCCTCCACTTGGGCAAGCACTCCCCACCCACCTGGAGAGGGCAAGACCTTTTTCCGGTTGAGAGCCATGGCCTCAGATTTGGAGGTGCTGATTCTCATCCCAGCTGCTTCACACAGGTCGGTTTGATGGAGCCATCAGGACAACATCATCTGTAACAGCAGAGATGAGATCCTGTGCTCCCCAAACCCCCCATCGGACCCTGTACTCCCTAGAAATTCTGTCCATAAAAACAATGCAGAACCGGTGACAAAGGGCAGCCCTGAAGTCCCACACGCACTGGGAACACCCTGCAGTGAACACAGCTCCCCCTCTGAACAACGGACAGCCCTGAGCAAAGGGCCCCGGACCCCGTACTCCCGCAGCCCCCCAAAAGGGCACCCCGTGGGACACGGTCGAAAGCCTTCTCCAGGTCCACAAAGCTCATGTGGACTGGTTGGGCAAAGTCTCATGAACCCTCGAGCACCCGATGGAGAGTCTAGAGCTGGTCCAGTGTTCCACGACCAGGACCAAAAACCACTCTGCAAAAATTGTAGCTGAATCACTGTAGTTGAAACTAGTTGAAGAAAACTGTAGTTGGCTGAACTTGTAGTTGAATGAAAGTAGTTGAAAAACTAGTTGAAAGAAACTGTAGTTGAAAGAAACCAGTTGGCTGAACTGTAGTTTGAATCAAACTGTAGTTGAATCAAACTGTAGTTGAATCAAACTGTAGTTGAATCAACTGTAGTGTTGAATCAAACTGTTAGTTTGAATCAAACTGTAGTTGAAACTAGTTGAATGCAGCCAGCCTCAGTGTTGTGAGTTCGATTCCTGACATTTACTGCATGTCCTCCCTTCTCTCGTCCCCCATTTCACACCACTTTCCTGCCAAGAAAACCTACGGGCAACAAAATCTTTAAAAAAAACAAAGAAACTAGTTGAATAAAAGTTTAGATGAATGAAACTGTGGTTGAATGAACTGTAGTTGAATGAAACTACTGAAATTAAACTGTAATTTAATTAAACTAGTTGAAGGAAAGTGTAGTTGAATCAAACTGTAGTCGAAACTGTAGTTGAATTAAACTAGTTGAGTAGCTAACTGAAATTAGTTGAATGAATTCTAGTTGAATGAAACTAGCTGAATAAACGGTAGTTTGAATCTGAATCAAGCGGTAGTTGAATCAAGCGGTAGTTGAATCAAGCGGTAGTTGAATCAAGCGGTAGTTGAATCAAGCGGTAGTTGAATCAAGCGGTAGTTGAATCAAGCGGTAGTTGAATCAAACGGTAGATGAATCAAGCGGTAGTTGAATCAAACGGTAGTTGAATCAAGCGGTAGTTGATTCAAACGGTAGATGAATCAAACGGTAGATGAATCAAGCGGTAGTTGAATCAAACGGTAGTTGAATCAAGCGGTAGTTGATTCAAACGGTAGTTGAATCAAGCGGTAGTTGAATCAAGTGGTAGTTGAATCAAGCGGTAGTTGAATGGTCTTGTTTTTGGTTGCAGGTCGAAGGCAGTGGTGCGCCATCGGAATCCTGGTCGTCATCATGATCGTCGTCCTCATCCTCTTCTTTACCCTTTGAACCCTGTGAACTTTGACCTCTGCTCCACATGCCCCGCCCACTCCCGGGTCCCAGCGCTCCTGATTGGACGCTCCACCTGTCTATCAGCCGTTTAAACTCAGTTTGAACGCTGTTGAATCAAGAGCCGATTTCTTGGTGCGGTTAGTTTTATGAATATTTTTATCATTTTATTGTTTAAAAGGCACTTTGTTTAAGGCGAGACGCTGCAGGTGAACAGGAAACATCTGAAATAATACTTCTACTTATAGAAATGGAACAAAATGTCTTTTCATCGAGTTTTTCCATCATGTTTGATATAAAATAAGGCCAACATTTCACATATTTGGGACATTTAAATCTGAAAAATGGACAGAGCAGGTTTACATTTCTTGCTTCTTTTTGTTGACCTATTAAATGAAAAAAAAATAGCTGAGGGGATATTGGATTTTGTATTTAGTTTTTGAGTTAACTCGGGCTAAAATTGGTGTAAAAATTCCAATTTTGTCTGATTTTTTGGAGTTCTAACAATAATGGATCAGGTTTAGTAAAGTCTATGAGTGACGTTTGTGTGGGGGCAGAAGTGTCCACATAAACCCACCACATTTAGACACTACATTTGCTCGACTTCTGATGATGAACGTCGACTCGCTCAGAAGATCACAAGAGTTACCTGCTCGTGAGTAGAACACTTACCAGAGAGAAAATCGATTGACATGAACGTTGCTTCTTTAAATCTGCAGTACCTCCAACCGTAGAAGGAGGGCGTAGGTTTGTACTTCTCGTTCCCCGCGCTCACAGACCCTTTGGCGCGGCGCGTTGTATGTCATCGACGATGCGGTTTTAAGACACGCTCTGCATTATTTAAACGGGCTCTTTTCCTTTGGCGTCTCATGTTGTAGAGCTTAAAATGTTTTGTACGGAAAACCACACGCCACTTTCTCTGTCAGGCGTTCCCCTCGTCAGGTTGTGTGTTGGCAGTCGCGGGGAAACGAGCTTGCCGTTTAAGCAACGTGACCCGCATGCAAATGTAAGCTCTGGAGGCGATTGTATGGACTTCAAAACCTCCGGATCGCAACCTTGTGACGTCACAAATCTGGCAAATTTGAAACTGAGTGGTTTATGAGGCTGGGAGAAGGAGCAGAGAAGAGGAGCTCGTAAACAGGATTAACGAAATGAGTGTGAATGAAACTATAAACAACTCCAGACGTGTTTTTTACGATGAAACATGTTATAACGAGCTCAAAAACATGTGTCCTTAATGTGCGCTTTGTCACTTTTGTGTTGCGTTTCGTAAACTGAAGATTCAGTGGGCGACGACTGTGTCACATGTCACGACTGTGTCACATGTCACGACTGTGTCACATGTCACGACTCTGTCACATGTCACGACTGTGTCACATGTCGCCACTCTGTCACATGTCGCCAGACTGTCACATGTCACGACTGTGTCACATGTCACGACTGTGTCACATGTCACGACTCTGTCACATGTCACGACTCTGTCACATGTCACGACTCTGTCACATGTCACGACTCTGTCACATGTCACGACTCTGTCACATGTCACGACTCTGTCACATGTCACGACTGTGTCACATGTCACGACTCTGTCACATGTCACGACTGTGTCACATGTCACGACTCTGTCACATGTCGCCAGACTGTCACATGTCACGACTGTGTCACATGGCACGACTGTGCTCCTCTTTTCACGACCTCTTTCACATGTACGACGGATCACTGTCACACTGTGTCACATGCACGACTGTGTCACAGTCACGACTGTGTCACATGTCACGACTTTACCACATGTCACGACTGTGTCACATGTCACGACTGTGTTCACATGTCACGACTGTGTCACATGTCACGACTGTCACATGTCACGACTGCTGTCACATGTCGCCAACTGTCGTCCAATGTCACGACTGTGGTCACATGTCACGACTGTGTCACATGTCACGACTCTGTCACATGTCACGACTCTGTCACATGTCGCACTGTCACATGTTCACGACTTGTCACATGTCACGACTCTGTCACATGTCAGCGACTGTGTCACATTGTCACGACTCTGTGTCACATGTCAGACGTGTCACATGCACGACTGTTCACTGTCACGATGTGTCACATTCACGACTGTGTCACATGTCACGACTGTTGTCACATGTCGACTCTGTGTACATTCGCCAGACGTTGTTCACATGTCACGACTGTGTCACATGTCACGACTCTGTCACATGTCGCCAGACTGTCACATGTCACGACTGTGTCACATGTCACGACTGTGTCACATGTCACGACTCTGTCACATGTCGCCAGACTGTCACATGTCGCCAGACTGTCACATGTCGCCAGACTGTCACATGTCACGACTCTGTCACATGTCGCCACTCTGTCCTGGCGCCGGCAGTGGCTCAGCTGGAACAAAGTTTGCCTTAAGTTCGGAGGTTCGGTCGTTGCTGCTCGTCATGACATGGCCGTCGTGTCCTCGGGCAAGACACTTCCCTCGACGCCATTTTAAGACCGACGCCGCGATAGAGCGGAACCATCCGATACCGGGTGTGGTGTTCACGATTCGAACGGATTCGTAAACGGGGGTTTCCGGGAGTGGGGCTTTTCAGTGTTGCCTTAAAGCTGTATATTTTTGTAAAGCGTTTGTGAACCGTGCCTAAGCGAGCCACGGCCACGGCCACGGCCACGGCCACGGCCACGGCCACGGCCACGGCCACGGCCACGGCCACGGCCTTGTACCACGGACGCCGCTCGGGGGGGTTTCCGGGATGCACTTTGTGTTGGGCTGGAGTCAGAATGTGCCGTTTAACCGCCGGAGTTCACGCGCTTGACCTGGTTTGTGGTTCCATTTTTTTACACAAAAGAAAAGATTTAAAGCGCCCCCTACAGGTCAGACGACTCATTGACATAAAAAGCAGTTCAGATAAATAGATTTGACATTTTGCTAAAAAATTATGTTTTTTATCCCAGACTTTTTTTTAAATAATTTCACTTCCTGTTTGTAATTGATGACATCACAGTAGGAACCACAAACTGGGCCAAAACTTTTTAAAATTTGACAAATAAAAATATATGAGAGCGACTTTATTTAGTTGAGTTCATGTTCAAAGGGTCAAAAAGTTGTTTATTTGTGTAAATTCTGTGCAAACATTGGACGGAGCGAGTGTCCCTGGTGTGATGTCACTTCCTGTCCCTGGTGTGATGTCACTTCCTGTTGTTGTCCACCGATGTTTCAACCTCTTCTCCTCAAGTACCTGCTCGATTGGTGTAAAACTATCCTTTATATGTACGACAGGTACAAATACACCAAATAAAGTCAACATTAGACAATCGTAAAAACCTGTCACGGGCACTTTAACCTTCCGAGTACCACCAGATCTCAACCGGGTCTATAACTGGACTGTTCCAGGTCTAAAGTCTAAACCGGGTCTTAAGTAAAAGCACACCATTGTCTCAGCAGTTTTACGTAAGAAATGACTCGAGGAGCCGAAGAAAATGTTCTCTAAACCAAAGAGGTGTCCGCGTACCACAGTTTGAGAAACACTGGTTTAGCACAATGTCGTCAGTGGAAATGACGTGACGATCGTCATCGTCACGTTTTAAACCCGATCACTGACAATAAAACATGGTTCGTTTTCTGCTCCGTTCGTCCAAAAACGGTTCAATCTCGTTTGGTTTTTGTTTTCCCGTTTTTTCACCTGGAAAAGAACCGCGTCGCGTCCCAACGTTCTGAACATCCAACAAAGCGAGCTGTGGCCGCTACAGTTGCCGGGGAGAAAGCTCCACCTCAGCGCCGTCGCCGATGTTACGCCTCCCCCTTGTGGACTCGTGGCGCACTGCACAAAGCGTTTGTTTAGTGAGACGCTTTAGTGTTACCAAAGCGTCGAAAGAACTGTACATTGACCACACCCAGAGCGGAACGTGTGGATTTATTGTGTTCATGAAGTGAATAAAAAGCATTTGTTTCTAGAAATGCGCCGCTCTTGTCGTTTTTACCTCCAACTTCATTTAACCGAGCGGTTGAAGAGATTTCGAGGTGCATTCGGCGAAAACCACGTGAAATGTCTGCAGCGATGGCGGTTTTTTGAGTTTGGTTCAGATGAAAAGTTTGTTTTTAAGTCAGAATCGGACCAAAACGCCTTATTTTTAAATGTCTGCAAACACGCACGAGGTCAGTGATATTATATATATATTCTCATTTTTACTGCTTATTAGTGTGAATTATGATCCGACAACGTTTAGTTTTGACCAAATCGACCACAATTCATTCAACGTCGAACTTTTTACCAGGAAAGTGTCAGTTCTGTATAATTCACAGCCGAGGCTTGAATCGCACGTAAACAAATGTACTTTTGGTGTATAAAGTTGAAGTATTTTACGTACACTTTGGAGTCAAATGTAGT
Organism: Chaenogobius annularis; assembly: GCA_015082035.1. Lineage (NCBI taxonomy): Eukaryota > Metazoa > Chordata > Actinopteri > Gobiiformes > Gobiidae > Chaenogobius > Chaenogobius annularis. Next base: position 289,990 of record BJKM01000459.1, read on the forward strand.
GAATTTGATCAAGAATTTTGACCCATTTTCGTTGGACAGAAGCAAAGACCCGTCGCATGCTTTGTCTTTATATTTGAAGTAATTGTGTTTATTATTATTTGTACTATGTATTTGTTTTGAATGCTAAACTTTCAGGCCTGAAGTCTCCGTAAACCTGACGCTTTGGCCAAAATGACAAGCTAAAAAAAATGTCGTTTTAACTGAATTTAAAAAGTGTTAAGCATCCGGAAATGAAAAATGTGTTTATTTTAAATTTGTATTAAATTTGGAAAGAATTCAAACCTCTTTCTTTCCCCTTGTCATTACGGGGTTTTGTGTGTAGAATTTTGAGGCAAAAGTCATGAATTGACTCCATTTTGGAACGAGACTGTGGCGGAACAAAACCTACATATACTTTCTGGACCCGCCAGCCAAATGTACTCGAGTAAAGTCCAGACGACACCTCTTTGCGCTGGTCCTCCGCCGCCGGGCGTCGCCACGGAGACGACTTCAAGCCACCTCCACCTGAAAAAGTCCACCGTTATCGCGTCGTTCGCTTTTGATTTAGCGCGAAATCTGCAACGAGAAAAAGAAAGACACGACACGGAGCTTTTGAACGTCCTTTATTTCCAAAAGAGCGTGGATACGGAGGTTATGAGAGTACATAGCTCATGCGGAGCACACGTCACATTCGTCTGCTCGTTTTCTACACATTTACGACGTTTATCTGAGCGAGCGGAGCGGGCGTTGGAGCGGGCGCTGGCGCTGGAGCGGGCGCTGGAGCGGGCGCTGGCGCTGGAGCGGGCGCTGGAGCGGGCGCAGCAGGAGGCGCAGAGGTAATCAGAGGCCGGCTCACAAACGCGGACACGTTCGGACCGGTTACAAACCCACCGGAGCAGGTTTAAACGTTGATTTGGTTTTGGGGGTGAAATTGGGGCTGCGCGACCGTGGAAACGATCGGCAAAAACCCCGACGCGGCGGAAAGTTACTGCGGTTTTGACATCACTGCCGTATTTGATGTACTTTTTGACAGTTATTTCAGTTATATTCAAACTAAAATGTCGGAACAAGAACTTACGTCACAATTTAGAATGTTTAAATATAATCCCAAAGTAAATATTGTAATTGCAATTTTTCTGACCATTTGTTTCCAACTCGACATTAGCGCTGCTGCTAACGCTTATTTTCAGTCAAACGGTTATTTCTTATGTTTTAAATACATTTTCAAACAAATGAAGGTTGAAATGTGTTAAAATATGTCGATTGAACTCTTCTAAATGGAGAATATTTACCAATAAAGTGTGTTATTGATAAAAATCTGAACTCGTTTCTTTTTTTGGACATTTAGATTTCATAATGAGATCGTCTGTGTCATAAAACGGTCTTTTCGCGTCCGTAAAGAGAAACATCACGACGATTAAAAACATCCGACTTTTGATTTGTATCTTTTGTTGTTGCCGACTGCCAAACGAAGACGAGACTCTCCCGTTCGCGAAGGTCCAAATACCGTCTCCGCCTTTGTGAGCCTGAACAGTTTTGAGGTTGTGGAAGCGGCTCCGTGGCACCAGGCCCGTCGCTCGTTTGACCCGGAGACACCCGGAGACACCCGGAGACCCGGCCCCGGAGACACCCGGAGACACCCGGAGACAGAAGCCCGCCCGCGCTGCTGCGGCGGCCGCGGCAGATTCGCGCCGTTGTTCTTTTTTTTGTCATTATACACGTTTGCGCTAAATACAACGGCGAAACAAAAGTCTGAGGTAAAGTGTGTCCCGTTTGTTTGTCATTCACACGTCCAAAAGGTTTCCTGAAAACATGGAGTTTTGAAGAGGCTTTGTTCAGCGATTGTTTACGTTTGCGTTTCACATTAAAAGTAAAACAAAATTACAAATAATCGCGTTAGAAAATCATGTTGACCATTTCCGTGTGACTTTGGAGCGGTTATGACGGTGCCGAGAATGTTCCGCAATGTGGCATTAAACGCGCCCAGAAGGCAAAGCTACAGGTCAGATCTGTGGCAAGGCGAGCACATTCTCTGTAAGAATGCACGTTTCAAACACCTGCAGCGTGAGAAATACAAGAGGGACATTAATGCCGTGCTGTGGAACATTCTCGGTAAAAGCACTAGAACCACTGAGGGACAAGCAGGGGGCGGACCACGTTCCAAAAAAGTTACATAGTGCAACTTTAAACGAAGCAGAACTTTGAAACGTCTACATTTTGTGATTTAAAAATGCACTTTTTTCAAATCGATCGCTCTCTTTCAGCAGTTAAATAATAATAAACAAAAGGTTAAAGTCGGTTACAGTTGTCCGAGGAGAGTAACAGCCCTCAGGACAAACGTTTCTGAATCATTAGTGACTTTCTGACGATCGACAAAAACGTTCCTGAATGAAAAAGAGGTCCGTTTTTGAGAAGGGAACGAGTTTGAAACGCGCCTTTGAGCAACGTAAATGCAGCGTGACAAAGCCTCTTCACAGAGAATATGGCTGAGGCCTCCGGAGGTAAAACTGGTTCAGACTGCATCGGTGGCAGAAGGCGCCGTTCACAGCGTCTTCACTGAGGTTTACCTGCTGTTTTTGATGAGTGTGGAATATTTGAGCGCGAGGTGTTGTCTCTGGTGCCGGGGAAGGCGCTGTACACGTTTGAGAGAGAAATCTGAACACATTCTGAGGAAACGGAACGATCGAAGACGCGGAAATCCACTCGAACGGGCAGCTTTCCACATCGCCCATGTCCTGCCACAATACTGGAGTCGCTTGACTTTTACGCGACTTGTAGCTTCCATAAAACGTGTTGCTCGTACTCGAGTCATTTCTGAAAACACTACTTTGTACTTCAACTTGAGTCGTGTCACTTTAAAGGACACATTCTGCATTATTTGTGGCGTTCTTGTCCTTTAAACTTGCTTTTCTTCCTTCACTTTGGCGTCTTATACTTTAGAACTTGAGCTGAAAACCACATGACTTCCCCTCAGTCTGCCGTCCCCTCATCAGGATTTCATGTCAGAGGGAATCACCATGGGGAGATAAACAAAAGCTAGCTTGCCCCGACATGCTAATGTTAGCACCCAGTTGTAATGAAGGCGATTTGAGTCAGAAAGGCTCAGAACGAGTCTGTGATGATTTATGGACTTAAAAACAGCACAGATCTCTACCTTTCATGTCACAAATGTGGGAAATTTGAAACTGAGTATTTTTGTGAGTCTCGGAGAAGACGAGCTCGTAAACAGGATTAGAAAAAGTGTGAATGAAGCAAAAAACAACTCCTGACATGTTTTTGATGAGGGAACAATGTAAGAACGGGGTTAAAAGGGTAAAAAAGTCCCATTTTGCGTAATATGTGTCCTTTAATCACGTCCTGACCTCCTCCACGCTTTATTCAGGCTTTATTAACGCCTTTTGGACACTTTAGTCTTGGTTGTTTCACATTCCATGGCTTAAAATAGTGAACTTTACCAGTAGAGGGCGCAACGACTCGTATATCTGTTGCACTGAGGAGAGAAGCGCTCAACGTGACTTTAAAAAAACCACTTTCCGACGTCGCACGGCGGAACAGAGGCATGATATTATATTTGCGGTTGAAATACGAGTCGTGTCTGCGGATTGGCCGGACTAAAAAGCTGCCCGTTTGTTTGGACGCCGCATATTGAGGTCTGGTACAGTGAAAGTTACAGCTGGATCTTATTTTGAAAGGTCACCACTTCCTTTTCCTTTTGCCTCAAGCGTTGACAGTATTTTTATTCAAACTTTTTTTCAACATTCATCCATTTCCGCGAAGCCGCTACACAAAATATCGACTTATGCGTGTTTTTTTTAAATAAATTAATCACGTTTTGAATGGAAATGTTTAAATAATTTACGTTTTTGTCAGAAAAATGTGCTGATTGGAGCTTTTGTTTGCATTTTAATTAGCATAAGAGGCTAATCTGTGTAGCGCCCTGCTCACATCGTTTGATACAAAAACACGCCCCTTTTCCACCGGGGACACTTTGATTGACAGGAATATCGTAGTTTTTCTTCTTCTTTTTTTTTTTTTCTTCAGTCTTTTTGTTTTTACAGTAAACAAACGTAATAAAAACATGTACAAATCAAAAGTATAAAAGATAAAAACATGACGTATAAAAAAAAATTAAAATTAAAAAGAACCCTCGGCTTCGGGGCGCGCAAACAGGAAGTGACGCAACGGGCGAACAGGAAGTGAACGGGAAGCGACGGGCGGCGGGGGGAACGGGAAGTGAACGGGAAGCGACGCGGCGGGGGAACAGGAAGTGAACGGGAAGTGACGCAGCGGGCGAACGGGAAGTGAACGGGAAGTGACGCAGCGGCAAACAGGAAGTGAACGGGAAGTGAACGGGAAGCGACGCGGCGGGGGAACAGGAAGTGAACGGGAAGCGACGCGGCGTGGAAGCTAGATTAAACCCTTTCAGATCGTGGACAAGAATCAGGCTCGACTTCGTTTTTGTTTTGTTAATTTTCTTCAAAATTAGAGCTGCGACTAACGATTATTTTAGTCGTTCGATTATTTCTATTGCACGTTGAGGCTTTCGACATCCATTTTCAACCGAAAAAATGTGTAAATGTGGCGTCTGAAGAACAGAGCAAAGAGAATGTTTTATGGATAAAGTGTAATCGTGATGAAAATTAGAAACGGATGATTATTTTTTCAACATTTTGATTGTCACTGTCTTTGTTATAAAAGATGTTTTCGAGTCCGTATCACGATTATGATTGTCAAAATACGGCCGATTATTTTGTCAAATTGACTAGTCACGATTAAGACCTCACAAAGAGTTGATTGTTTTTGAGCGAGTGCCTTAAAAATGGATTTAGAGTCAATCATCGTAGTCATTATTAAATCAAAACGTCAAAAAATAAACCATTTCAGATTTGATCAGTAATTACACTTCATTCATAAATATTCTCTGTGTTTACAATCCATGATCAATTCCATGTTGAAATATGGGGACTGAAGGCTGCGCCGTCGAATGTTTACAAATGAAGTGTATTATTGACGACAAAAAAGCTATTTCCAACCTGTTTTTTGACATTTCGATTGAATAATTCAGCGTACGATGATGTTTTACAGTCGACTGAAGGTTCTGAAGGGCTGAAAACAAAAGCGTGAGATCCGAAACGGCCAAACTGGAAGTAAAACCCGAAATCTTCCAGTGATTGTCGAGTGTGAGGTCGAGCCTGGATCACAGGTACGAGCCTGGACTACGGACGCATGTCGTTGGACGAGGCAGGACCATCGTGGACGAGCGGCGGTTCTACCCCCGAGCTCCGTCCAGTTCGGACCGTATCGTTTTGTCATGAATGATTTGCCCGCGTCGCCCGGCTGCAGCCGCTTCAGCGCGTCCCACAGACTCGACCGAACGCCGCGTCCTGCTGCTGTGCGACGGACAGGGTTTCCCGCACGTTCCCCTCATGTTCCCCCCACGTATCTCCCCCGCATTTCCCTCACCGTTCCCCTTCACGTTCCCCCCACGTTTCCCTAACGTTCCCTCATGTTCCCCTTCACGTTCCCCTCATGTTTCCCTCACGTTCTCCCCGCGTTCCCCAACGTTCCCCCACGTTTTCCTAATGTTTCCCCTGTTTCCCGAATGTTTCCCCCCACGTTTCCCCTAAGTTTCCCTCATGTTCCCCTCACGTTCCCTAATGTTTCCCCTCATGTTTCCCTCATGTTCCCCTCACGTCCCCCCACGTTTCCCTAATGTTTCCCCCACGTTTCCCTAATGTTTCCCCTTGTTTCCCTAATGTTTCCCCCTTGTTTCCCTAATGTTTCCCCCCACGTTTCCCTAATGTTTCCCCTCATGTTTCCCTCATTTCCCCTCACGTTCTCCCCGCGTTTCCCCCACGTTTCCCTAACGTTCCCCCCACATTCCGCCCACGTTTCCCTCACGTTTCTTTCCCGTTCCAGACTTTTTTTCAGCCAAAGAAACATGGTTCAGCGAAATGTAATGGCCCGTTTGTCCGTCTGAAAACTCGTCAGCGGTCTCCCCCCAGATCCCCCCCCCCCCCTCACAAAGCCCCCCGGCGCCTCCGGCCAACGATGCAAAAATATCTTTCTACAACAACTACTGTACAACTACCTCTGCCGCTCGTGCGACGCCGCTCGGCAACTACGCGTGTTAACGTTTGGATAATAGTATTAGTAGCTTCGAAAACACTTTGTAAACTACGGAACTCTAACTTAGAACAAATCAAAACGCGACAAAGAACGTTACAACAGTCTGTTCCGCTCCATTCGGTGGTCAAACTGTGCTCAGGCGAAAATCTGCTACATTTGCAGAATTTCTTCAACAAAACTCATTTCCTAAAGTGGGAGAAATGTCGCCTTCAAACTGTGCTCATTGAAACATCAAATATTCTCACTTTTCAGCATTTAGAACAAAGAACAAAGCGACAACGGAACGACGCTAAAATACTCCAGAATATGCTCTCAAACTTGCTGCCGTCTTCAAACAAAAAGAAGCAAAGTTCACGTGGGAATTGAAGGGGAAAGATGCAAAGTGTTTGTCTTTTCGAGCCGGTCATTTCTGCCCTCACATTTTCTGTTGTGTCCTTGAGCAAGACACGTCACGCGTCATTTCGGACAATAAGCGTCTGTGAGATGGTTAAACTGGCCACAACATGCGAAACGTGGCAATTCAAGAGTTTTATGTCGTTTGGAACACAAAAGAAGGGTTTTGGTGTAATTGTATAAGTACTTCTTAATTACCTTAATAAAGAACGGACAAAGACTTAATTCTTGATGAGGTTTAGGTTTCGTAACTTACTGAAGGGTTGGCCGATCTTTGTTCGTGAAGCTAATGTTGTCTGCCTGATCAGCGCATCCGTTTAATTGTCTTTAAAAGTGTAGTTATTATGAATCAATTTGAACCACGAAAGCCACAATGTTGAGGGCACCAGTGAGATACGCTATTGCCCTCAAACCAAAGAGAGGGCGCTACACAGAGGGGGCTGGGCATAGACAGGTGAGGGGGAGTGGAGAGCAGGGTCAAAGTTCAAGTGTCTCCTCTTGTTGCAGGACAGAAAAATACTGTTTAAAATTTTTTTACAAAATGTAAACTCACAAGACGGTTGAGAGTCTCACTGGTGCTGCGCCCAAACGTGGAGGAATGGAAGGGCATCTGGCAAAAAGCCATGACTATAAGAGAAAGTATTACACCAGATCCAGAACGAAGGATTTGGGACTTAATCTGGACTTTGAACGCAACGCCAGACACAAACCAGGTCCAAACAGGGACTAAAAGTACAGAACGTGTGAATGTTGAAGCTGAAGACAAGCTGAAGACGAAGCTGAAACAACTGAGACAAGCTGGAAACTAGCTGAAGAAAGCTGAAGCACAAGCTGAAGACCGAAGCTGAAGACAAGCTGAAGACAAGCCTGAAGACGAAGCTGAAGACTGAACGAAGCTGAAGACGAAGCTGAAGACGAAGCTGAAGACGAAAGCTGAAGACGAAGCTAAGACGAAGCTAAGACGAAGCTTAAGACGAAGCTTAGAACGAAGCTTAGACGAAGCTAGACGAAGCTTAAGACGAAGCTTAAGACGAAGCTGGACGAAGCTTAGACGAAGCTTAGACGAAGCTAAGACGAAGCTAAGAAGCTAAGCTAAGACTGAAGCTAAGACGAAGCTAAGACGAAGCTAAGAACGAAGCTTACGACGAAGCTATGACGAAGCTATACCCCAGAACAAAAACGGTTTTTAAAGAGACGGCGCTGAACGACTGAAGTGTGAGCGCGGCGTGCTCGCTGTAGAGACGCGTTCAGAGACCGCAGCGGTCGACACCAAGCTGGTTTTCCGGACAAATCCATCGGAAGCAAAGAGCGGCGGCAAAAGCTGTGCGGAGCTATCAAGCTCGCTCGAGCGCCCAGGCTGGTTGTTTTGTTGCACATTTACATTTGAACAGCGAGCGTGCAGGCCGCTGTGTGTGTGTGTCGCGCTGTGTGTGTGTCGCTCTGTGTGTGTGTGTGTGTGTGTGTCTGTGAAGCTTTGCGTGTGTGTGTCACTCTGTGTGTGTGTGTGTCGCTTCTGCGTGTGTGTGTCATCTGTGCGTCTGTCGCTTTGTGTGTGTCGCTCTGTGTGTGTGTGTGTGTGTCTGCGTCGCTCTTGGTAAACAACAGGAGAGCGAGACGAGCGAGGGGATTAACATTTTGAAGAAAATGGCAAAGGAGAAGCGCTAATGAAGAGACGAGAGGCGGAGGGGGGCGGAGTCTGAGGGGTGGAGTCTGAGGGGAGGGGGGGAGTTTTAGGGGGGCGGAGTCTGAGGGGGAGAGGCAGAGTCGGCGGAGGGGGAGTCTGAGGGGGGCGAGTCGCAGGGCGGAGACAGGGGGGCGGAGTCTGAGGGGGCGGAGTCTGCGGGGGGCGGAGTCTGAGGGGGGCGGAGTCTGAGGGGGCAAAGAGGCGGAGAGGGAGTCTGAGGGGGGGAGTCTGAGGGGAGAGGCGGAGGGGGTGGAGTCTGAGGGGGGCGGAGTCTGAGGGGGGCGGAATCTGAGGGGGGAGGGGAGAGTCGGAGAGAGGGGGTAGAGTCGGGAGAGGGGTGAGGCGGAGGGGGGAGTCTGAGGGGGGCGAGTCGGAGGGCGGAGACTGAGGGAGTGAGTCTGAGGGGCGGCGTCTGAGGGGGGGGAGGGGTGAGTCTGAGGGGGGGAGTCTGAGGGCGGAGACTGAGGGACATTATATTCGGTAGGAACATGCTGAATACGGATGGACGGTCCGTTAAAGTGACTCATTACGTTAACAATTAAAAATGTTACTCAGTTACATTTGAACGCGCGTGCGAATGTCCCACTCGTCTCGTCTCCGCTTCTTTCACATTTAAAAAACACTCAAAGCGACCGTGCAGCGCCCGCTCTGATTGGCCAGAGCTCATTGTGCAAATTGTGATCTCGTAAGTAAGTTAACAGCTAGTACTCGGAGTAGTAGAAGTACATTAAAGACACATTCTGTATTATTATTGTCATTCAAACTTTGACATCTCGTGTTTCAGTGTTTCAGAGTCTGTCGTTCCCTCGTCAGGATTTGCGTTTGCGCTCCATCTCCTGGCTGCGGGGGGAATTACCGCGGGGAAATAAACAAAAGCTAGCTTGCGCCAACATGCTAATGTAAGAAGGGACGGTGCGATGTTTTTTTTCTAACCGATATCGATATCCAAAATATGTTACGTTGTTATTCTGGGATGTAAAACGGTTTGTCATGTTTTTATCCGGCTGAAAACGTATCGGTGCCAAATATCGGGGAAGCTCACGATATCGCCGTTATGTCCATAAACGATAAACCGACGAAATCGGAATCATGTCTTCAACCAAGAGTATGAACGTGTGAAGCTGCTTCAGCCGGAACCAAAGTGTGTTTGAATGAACAGACAGAAGAGGAAGAGGAGGAAGAGAGAGGAGAAGAGGAAGAGAGGGGAGACGCGCCCACCCACTGCAACGGCCCACGCACACGGAGAGAGGGGGAAGAGAGGAGGGAGGAGAGAAGAGGAAAGAAGAGGAAGAGGAGGAAGAGAAGGGGTTATGCTCCCACCCACTGGAACGCCCACTCACATAGAGAGGGAGAGCGAGAGAGAGAGGGAGGGGGGAGGGGAGAGGGGAGACAGAAGAGGAGAGAGGGAAGAGGAGGAAGAGAAGGGAGACACGCCCACTCAGATGGGGAGAGGGGGGAGGGGAGAGGGGAGGGGGGGAGAGAGGAGAGCGAGAGAGAGAGGGAGGGGAGAGGGGAGACAGAAGAGGAGAGAGGGAAGAGGAGAGAAGAGGAGGAGTGAAGGGAGACACGCCACCACTGCAACGGCCCACTCAGACGGGGAGAGGGGAGAGAGAGGGGAGAGAGAGGAGAGAGAGAGTGAACGACAATGAGGAAGAAAGAAGGCGTTTAGCGAGAGAGAGTGTTGGTGTTTTACACTTTGGTTCCTCATGTCTTCAGAAAGCTCCAGAGAAACTCGTCACGATAATTAGTCCAATTAAATCAGATGTTTTGAGGCTCAAAACTGGATTTTATCTTTCCTTTTGTGGGACGTTTTTGTTGCCGTGAAGAGTCGAATAAATAACTCGTTTAGCTTCCTGTGATCGAACTGAAGAACCTGAAGAACGTTAAACTGAAGACCTGAAGAAACTGGAGGGACCTGAAGGACCGTGGAGGACCGGACCTGAGCATGAACCCTGAAGGACCTGGAGGACCTGAGGACCTGCAGAACCTGAAGGACCTGAAGGACCTGCAGAACCTGAAGGACCTGGAGGACCTGAAGGACCTGAGGACCTGAAGGACCTGAAGTGCTCGTTTCCTCTCCAAACGTGTTTCTACGTCTGTGTTGCGAGCGTTGTGAGCGTTCCACATGGCGCCCACGCTCTGCTCACGGAAACTCGACCAGAGAACCGAGCGTCACGGTTCTGGTGGTGCAGGAGGTCGAGCGCGCACATCATGCGAGTGTCAGAGCTTCAAAACCGTTTAAGAGCTTTTACTGGACAAATACTCATTTTTCATTTAAAGTGAAGTTAATAACAGTCAGACCTGGTTTGGACCTGGTTCAGGCCTGGTTTAGACCTGGTTCAGACTGGTTCAGACCTGGTTCAGACCTGGTTCAGACCCTGGTTCAGCCTGGTTTGGACCTGGTTTCAGTCCTGGTTCAGATCAACGTACCCTCAAACAGATCTCGCTGTGAGACAAAACAGAAGAGAAGAAGCAACCAAAGACGAACGGAAGACGAGGAAGAAGAACCAAAGACGAGGGAGAACAACATAGAAGGAAGGAACAATCTAAAGACGAGAAGAAGAACCAAAGACGAGGAAGACGAGGGAGAACAACATAAGACAAGGGGCCAACATAAGACGAGGAAGAGAACCCAAAGATGAGGAAAGACGAGGGAGAACAACATAGACAGAGGAGAAGAACCAAAGACAGAGGAGATGAGGGAGAACAACATAAACAGGGGAAAGAACCAAAGACGAGGAAGACGAGAGGGAGACAACACTAAGACGAGGAAGAAAACCCAAAGACGAGGAGACGAGGGAGAACACATAAAGAACGAGGAGAAGAACCCAAAGACGAGGAAGAACAAAGAAAAAACATATAAAGAGCAACAAATATTAGATGTTTTCCGTCATTTGGACTTTAAACTCAAGAGCAGAGGACTGGACCTGGACCTGGACCGGGACCGGGACGGGAGTGGCCCTGGACCTCTGGACCTGGACCGGGACGTGGACCTGGACCTGCATGGATGGGGATCAATAATCCAAGCAGACTAAAGTTCTTCATCATCAGATTCGCGTTTGAAAAGCGGAGTTTTCAAGGTCTTCACGTCCAAACAAAAGACTGAATCCTCCACCGGCGTCGACGGCGATCAAAAGGTGACACTGTTACCATGACAACAGCCGTGCATTCAGTCGCACGACCGTCTAAGGAAAAACCAAAAGGAATGCACTGTTCGGTTTGAACGGCGGTTTGAGCGGCCGGCGGTTTGAGCGGCGGTTTGAGCGGCCGGCGGTTTGAGCGGCCGGCGGTTTGAGCGGCGGTTTGAGCGGCGGTTTGAGCGGCAGAACGACACGGTCACGTTTGTGCGTTTTCCCGTTCGTTTCCCACATTTGCGCTGTAAAAGAGGCAGCAAAACGAGCAGCGTCCGAAGAGCAAAGGTGCAAAGGTGAAACGACCTTTGGTCGGATAAAGTGTGTCAAGGTAAAGATCACACGGGCACTTTTGACCAGTTGAACGCGTTCTCAAATTTAGCAAGAAAAACTTTAACTTGAACCAAGATGAAATGTTTTTAATGCCGGGGAGACTGGGGGAAGTGGAGCCCCCCAAAATCATACTGTGTAGTTTAGTTTAATTATTGTATTTTATTTTTTTATTATTATTATTATTTATTTTTAATTATTATTATTTTTGAATTTTTTTATTATTATTATTATTTTTTTGTATAAATTGAACGCGGAAATCCTTTCATCATGTCCAACCATTTTTCAGTAAAACTGTAAACGTGTCGGAACCACACCCCCAAAAAGCCGACGCTCGTCCGGAAGAACGGAAACACGCGGACGTCACGTGTTTATGGCGCCGCATTGCGTTTGTGTTCGGTCACGTTACACTTACGCTTTCATTAAACCTCATCTTACCTCAGTCTCCCCTAAACTCGGCAGCAACTCTTGACATTTCATCTGGTTTGCTCACTACAATCATTATTATTATTATTATCATTATCATCAATTATCATTATTATTATTATTAATTATTATTATTATTATTATTATTATTATTATTAGTCATTATTATATTATTATTGTATTATTACATACTTCACTTTGGCAAACATTTTTTTTCGGATGCAAACTCTCAACAAACCTATCTCCGCGTTATTCACGTCCTTCTCAAGTGCATTTTACCGCCAAACTTTGACACCCGGTTTCCAGCAGTCTCCAAGACTCAACCGGACGAAGAACGCCGTCGCCGTGTTCCAAAAATCAACCCCCGGTCCAAACCAAAGTGGCACTTCTCACACAAACATGGACAAATAGTGCAAAAACAGAGCTTGACGGCCCGACGGACTCGATTCAAACATCTCGCATGGGAGACGAGCGCTTGGTACAGTGCAGGAAAGCTTACGTAGTGCTACTTACGCAGCGTTGTGGGTGTTTTGGAGTGTTTGGTCGGCGATGTTGCCGCTTCCACTCTTCGCCGAGACTTCGTGCTGCGTTCAGGGCGGAGCAGGGCAAACTGAGACTCTCCGTATCCAGGACTTTGTCGAGATGTTGTTGAAGCGTTTTGTGTGTAAAGTTCATATATTCAGACTTATCTCCATTCATTGTGCTTTTGGCGCGGGAAGTCTGGACAGTTCAACATCTCCTAAACAGACTTGACTATCATTTTATTTGTTTATTACTTATTTTTATAATTATTATTTTTTTGTTTTTCCTTATTATTATTTTTTTTTTTTATTATTTTTTTTATTTTTTTTTACTTTTTTATTTTGTTTTTTCTGTTATTAATCTTTATTATTATTATTCTTATTTTTCCATACATAGCTCTGGTTCCTGTTTCTTGTTTTTATTATATATAGACCAGTAAATTAAAAAAAAATACAATTAATATAGTAAAAAATAAAAAAAAACATAAAAAAAGCGAAAACTTCTATTTTTCAATGTTGTTTAGCTCAGTGGTTCAGAGGGTCCCCAGATGATATGGGGGAACTAGAAAACCTGATAACAATCATCTTAAATAAGGCCTAGATTCCCTTCAAAATGGGCGTAAATGTAGGTTTACTTATTTGTTGTCTGGGTCTGGAACACATCGTCCCTGAGGCTACGTCGGCCGGGTTCTCGCTCTAATGTTGGGGCCGGGCGTGTGTGTGGGGGGGGGGTGACTCCCGGTTTGGCCAATGATTTCCAACGATAATAAATAAAACGGCAGTAAGTACTAAACATAGTTTTCAATCGGTCTGCATGTTTTATTCTGAGTTTAAAACGGGAGGGTGATTTGGGAACACCATTACTTCAGCCCAAGACTCCATTTCCACAGCATGCCTCAGGAGCCGCTTCAGCCTGTAATCGCACTCCGGACCAATTAAAAACAACAGTAACACTCGTGTACGTCCAGCACATTCCCACTAGAGGCGCCAGCGAGACACTTTCAATAAAAAAAAAAAATAAGAATAATAATGAATTGTGTATAATTAAAACAAAAAGGGCTCGTTGCAAATTTGTCACGCTTTCCGAAACGCCCATCGTCATGCATATCAAACATCGGCGACAGTGTTTTCAAGAGTTCGGAACGATTCCTTTTTAAAAAAATCGAAAAAAACAAACAAATTAAAAAAACCGCAATTTTTACAAACGCCCCGCCTCCGGCCTCGGGAATGTTGTCGTGCAACACAACAACAAGACAACAACAACAAAAAACTCTCCAATGTGGCTAAAATGATAAGAAGAAGGTGGTGGCAGGGGGGGTCTGGGGGGCCTCTCCGCGGATCGTCCAGACAAAACGGAAACGAAACGCGGCTGTGCCACGTAAAGATAAGGTGCAATAAACAACATTTTTGGCCACAGTTTTTGGGATTCATATTTTAAAAAAAAGAAGGTGCCATTTGCAGCAGGTTCAGTAGATCTGTGGGCGACACGCAGCCAGAAGGTCCCGGGTTCCATTCCCAGAGACTGTTTTTCTAACGTCTGCGCTGTGCTCGTGTTTCCAAGGAAGCTCGAGAGTGGTGAGACATTCGGTCGATGACGCAGGGAATGACCCCCCACACACTCTTTCAAATTCATTTCATCGATCTGTTGGTTTCGTTGTTTGTATCGAAATAATACTCGCGGCTATTTCTGATTCACAACACGGCGCTCCAGACCCGGATCCTGGCTCGGATCCGGTCCTGAGCCTAGTCTTGTTATTACAACAGGGGAAAAGGGCCCCCGGGGGCTGAAAATACAACATTTCACCACAAAATTCTCGGTTCGGGCTCCGATAAAACAATCAAACTTGTGGAATGAAAAGAAAAGTTGGAATTGGCACGGCAAAAGTCTTTTTCAGAAACCAGTTTTGACGATCACGTTTTGCCGCTGAAACATGACCCTTCAGACGCTTGGCTCTTCTCCTTCTCAACGCCCTCGGTCCATCTTTATATACAGTATTCAGACAAACGCAATGGAAGCTTTAAAGGTCCGGCTGTATCCGCCGCGGCGACAAACCTGCTCCGTCTCTTTTTTGGCGCTCGCTCAAAACAAAGTGCTGCCGTCGCCGGCTCCGCCCCCGAGCCCGTCCGACTGGCCGGCTCCGCCCACCGCCTCGCCGCCGTTGGCCGCGGCGTCGAGCGAGGCGGGGTCAAAGGCGGGGTCGCTGCCCAGGGCGTTGGCGGCGTCCATCTTGGCTCCGTCGGCGAGGAAGGCGGAGTAGGTCATGTCGGAGTCGGCCATCAGCAGCTTGAGCTTGGGGATCCAGGACTTCCGCACGACTCGCCGCGCGTTGGTGCACATGTCCGCCGCGATCGCGTTCATCTCGCTCTCCTTGAAGCTCGGGGCAAAGTTCTGACAGTAAACTGGGGGGAAACGGGAAAACGGGGGTTCAGTTTTCTTTGGATTCATCATGCGATTCCATCACCGACGAACTGACTTTGGTTTGACAAACTAAACATTCTCTTGGAATGGTCGGGAAAAGTGGAAACATTGTGAATTTGGGCTGTGGCGATTAATCGAGACTGTAAACGAGATCATTGCATTTTTTGAGAACGGCTCTGGTCAGCCCTTCGAAAAGAATCTAGTGCAAAACAACATTCTATTCTGGATTATTGTCTGAATCCTACGTTTATAACACATGTAGAGATAGTCAGACTTGAACATGTTCCTCAGACTTGAACATGTTCCTCAGACTTGAACATGTTCCTCAGACTTGAATGTTCCTCAGACTTGACATGTTCCTCAGACTTGAACATGTTCCTCAGACTTAGACCATGTTCTTCAGACTCAGACCATGTTCTTCAGACTTGAACATGTTCCTCAGACTTGAACATGTTCCTCAGACTTGAACATGTTCCTCAGACTGAACATGTTTCCTAGACTTAGACCATGTTCTTCAGACTCAGACCATGTTCTTCAGACTTGAACATGTTCCTCAGACTTGAACATGTTCCTCAGACTTGAACATGTTCCTCAGACTTGACATGTTCCTCAGACTTAGACCATGTTTCCTCAGACTCAGACCATGTTCTTCAGACTCAGACCATGTTCTTCAGACTCAGACCATGTTCTTCAGACTTGAACATGTTCTTCAGACTCAGACCATGTTCTTCAGACAGACCATGTTCCTCAGACTTACACTTGACCGCGTGCAGGACTCTGTTGTCCAGTGGTTTGCGGCTCGGGTCGTTGGTGACGAGCGGATCCCGGTGCCACAGCTGTTTGCCAAAGTGCTCCTGAAACAACATCTAAGAGTGAACTCCAGTGACCACATCCTCCGCCCTTCCCCTCATGCCCCTCCCCCTCCTGCCCCTCTGGTGGCCGCAGTAAAACATAACCTCATGTCGGACACTTTTGGCATTACTTTTGAAGGCATACGGCCATGAAGGGGGTCTGGGGGTCTGAGGGTCCTCCCCCAGGAAACTTTGAACACAATTTATGCAGTTTCCTTAAATCTGGGGTATTTTGGATGAACACATCTTTTAGAAGTCATATTTCATAATGGTAGAAAAGGTCCTCACCTGTCGAAGAAGGCGGCGAGAAGCCTCCGCAGCAGCACCTTGTGGCGAGTGCCGGCGCTGACGTGACAGTTCATGAGCTGAGCTCTGGAGATGAACACGCTGGTGCCGCTGACCAGCTCCAGCCTCTCCGCAGGGTCGCCCTCCTCGTACAGCCGCGGGTGGCACCTCTGCCCGATCTGAGACACCAGCTCCGGGGGCAAACAGGCCAGCTCCGAGCGAGGTCTGCCCCCACGAGAGCCTCTGCCCTGGGCCGAGTCCGGGGGCAGGTCTGGGAGCGCCTCCACTCGCTCCGCCACTACTGACAGACACAGACACTTATGGACCCGCCACGAACACGTCTGTGACCAGAGCCACGGCACAACGACGTGTCAGTGACAGGGACGGGACAATATGAGAAGTACAACTGATACTGCAGTGTTCTGTAGTAGTTTGAACATGAGCGCCCTCTGTAAATATAACAGGAATACTCTCGTACTTGTGTATCTGGTACCTCAGCCTTGACACTACTTTACTTTCGTGTATTTCACACGGACCAAGAACAGGAGCGTGAATCAAAGAAAAGGCGCTTTGTCCCAGACTCAGAGCTCGTTTCAAATGTACTGCACTTTTACATAGTACATTCATTTATTTATTCATACTATAACGATACAAAGTATATGCAAGTATAAAGATACTGCAAATATACGAATGTTGGCAATGTTAAAAAAATTACTTGTATTTCTATGCAAAACTTTTTAAAGTCTTTGCATAATTTAAACGGTTCCGTTCTGATTTGAAAGAGAAAGCTGATTGGCCGAGGGCCGTTTGGTTTGCTGCATCGTCCTGGACCTTGTTCTGCTCTTCTGTCCGTAAAACCGCCTGGGGCTGGAGGCTGTTTAGCGCGTTTAGCATGTTTAGCATGTTCAGCTCGTACCTGTGGCGTTGGCGTCGAGCATTCTGACATGATGCACATGGTACACATTTGCCTTAACAGTAACACACTGTAGTTAACATACGTTGATTAGCCGTTAGCATACGTTGCGTAGCGTGTCTAGCGTGTTTAGCGTGTTCAGCTCGTACCTGCGGCGTTGGCGTTGAGCATGTTGTACATGTTGTACATGTTACAGATTTGGCGGTACTGCTCCTCGCTGTCCTCCACTTCCTCCTCCTCCTCTTCCTCGTGGAAACTGTTGGGGGAGTCGCAGGACGGGCTGGCATACAGGCTGAGCGTGCCAGGGCTGGCGCCCTCTGGTGTCCCCGCGCTGCTACTGTTGTGGTTACTGTTGGTGGAGGAGGCGGCCGGCGCTCGCATAGACCCTGGATCCTGGTTCAGGGTTGACGAAGAGAAACGTGCCGCCTTCCTGACTCCGCCCCCTCCACCGGATGCCCCACCCCCTCCCGAAGCTCCGCCTCCTCCATCACGGTTTGACCCCTCCCACAGTCGCTTGGCCACCGGCGTGCACACCACCGAGTACAGCGAGCCCTCCTGCACACACAGGACACAATGACACAGAAGAACAGCAGGGGGCGCTCTCCCTCTGGAGACACTTTTAGAAGCTGAATGTGTTTATTTGTATGAAACACGAAGTTCAAAGATTTAAAGTGCTTTTTAAATCAAACCGTTACATTCATTTTCCTTTTGTCCCGAACGAACGAGTCAGACGCAGTGACATCATCACTGCATCTGAACCAGGACCAAACCAGGACCAAACCAGGACCAAACCAGGACCAAACCAGGACCAAACCAGGTCTAAAGCAGGACTAAAGCAGGAATAAACCAGGACTAAACCTGGACTAAAGCAGGAATAAACCTGGACTAAACCAGGTCGAAACCTGGACTAAAGCAGGTCTAAACCAGGTCTGAACCTAGACTAAACCAAGACTAAACCAGGTCTGAACAAGGACTAAACCAGGGCTAAACTAGGTCTAAACCAGGTCTAAACCAGGACTAAACCAAGACTGAACACTGAACCACGACTAAACCACAACTTAAACCACGTCTAAACAAGGCACTAAAACAGCACGACCTAAAACAGGACTTTAAACAGTTCTAAACAAGGCACTAAAACAGAACTAAAACAGCGACTAAAACAGGAGACTAAAACAGCACTAAACCATGTTCGTTAAAACAAGGACTAAAACACAGCGCACTAAAACAGGACTAAACCAGCGTCTAAAAACAAGGACTAAACAGGACTAAAACAGACTAAACCAGGTCTAAACAAGGACGCAAAACAGGGCACTAAAACAGGACGTAAACCAGCCGTCTAAACAAAGCCGACTAAACAGAACTAAAACAGGACTTAAAACAGGCACTAAACAGACTAAACCAGTCTAAACAAGACTTAAAACAGCCGACTAAAACAGCGCACTAAAAACCAGCCCCCGGCTAAACTATGCGACTAAACCAGGCCATTGACAAAGAGTGCCATTGACAGGTACGCGTACTGTGCGCTGAGGAGTGGAAGCCACTCTGCTCCGTCTTGACCTTTGACACAAGCGGGGAGGGCCGCTCGGGCAGGAGGTGGCAGTCTTCCCTAGCCGACTGCAGGCCACACTCCCTGTTCCCACAGACTCCTCCCCCTGAGGTTTGATCGTGACAGGACTTCTTGCTCGGCTCTGAAGGGCGGGCGCTTCCTCTAGTGTGCAAGGCCCTGGCGAGTCACAAGCTTGGACACGACACCTGAACGAGAGTTCCAGATCAGCTTTCATTCACATTGAATCTCCCTCAGGATCGTCCCCCCTGCGATTCTCCCCTGCGAAAATCTCCCCCGGAAACTATAAAAAGAAATCTTCACCAGTTCCTACCTCTGGATCTCCCCCGGATACCTCCCTTGCATCTCCTCTGATGCTGCCCCCCGTGTGGGAGAGATACTCGCGCCCCCGGATGGCATTACGCATCTGCCCAAATCTCCGCGCCCAGCACCTCCACCCCTGGACTAGTTTCTTTCATTAGAAGATTCCCTCCAGCCTCTAGAGAAATTTTCTCCCTCTGATCTCCCCCTTGCGATCTTTCCTGATCTCCATCTGATCTCCCCCTGGATCTCCATCGTTCTGGAAAAATTTCCCTGGGGAAATTCTCCCCCTGGATTCTCCGCAACCTCCGCTTCTGCGATCTCCCTCGGGCTGGAATCTCCCCCTTGAGATTCTCCCCTGTGCATCTCCCCCTGGAAATCTCCCCCTGGATCTCCCTCTGGATCGCCTAGATCCCACGCACCCTGGATCTCGCGCGTCTAGAGATCCGACCACGCGCGGAACTCCAGCTGGGAAATCTCTCCAGCATGCCAGATCTAGAGTGCAGATCCCAAGCACTAGTCATCCCCCTGGGATCTCCAACTCTGGATCTCCAATAAATGGAATCTCCATCATGGATCTCCCCCTGCGATTCTCCTGTGGATCCTCCGTCCTGCGAATTTCTCCGCTCTGGATCCCCCCCATATGTTCCAAGAAGGCGCACATGACGGATGCCTCTGGCCTTTAGCGTGCTCTTTGTTATGTCTGTATTGTTCGTAATTGTGTCTCTGCGCTTCACCCGTGAAGCTCATTGTCCTTCCGCAACAACGAAACTCCTACGGACCTAGTTTCGAGTCTTTTTTAGTTTCTGCTGCTGAATTAGCCCTTCTTTCTGGCCTTAAAAGAGTGAGCGAGGGAGAACGTGCGGAGGTCCTCGTACGGCTCAGGAGACGGGTGCACTCGGACGCCCTTACCCTGGTTTCCTCTCCTCACGCTTCGCTCACTCTTCCAACAAAATGGACGAACTGGCGCTGCTTACTGATGAGACGTAACAGAGACTTTTCCTTCATCTCCTGTTTTGTGCTTCACGGAAGACGTGGCTTCAGTGAGCCGATCCCGGACGGCGCCGTACGCAGATCGAGGGGTTTTGCCTGTTTTCGTGCGGTATGTCATAAAGGTCTTTCCGGGGGTAAAAACACGCGGCGCAGTCTGTTTTTACATCAACAACGCCTGCGTCTTCAGATTGTGACTGTGATCTCCAAAGCCTGCTCTCCTGATCTGGAATATCTCTTCATTAACTTGCAAACCATTCTACTCTTCCACGTGAGTTGCATCATTCATTCTGGCTGTGTGTTTACATCCACCGAAGCGCAAACGTGCACGTGGCACATGCGCCGCCGCTCGCGGACCAGATTCTCAACCACCTTCTAACCTCCAGGTTTGTACATGTGACCACCCCCCTCCCCCATCCTCCCCCACCACTCTCAGTTCAGGAACAGGATGTAAAAAGGTCTATTTAAATCCACCCCGAAAACTGCTGGACAGACGGCGTCTTCCCCGCCACATTAAGGACACTGCGCAGGAGAGAGCTGACCCCGTCTATCACAGACATTTTTAACACCTCCCTGGGGTCATGCACTGTCCCAGCCTGCTTCACAGTCTGCCATCCATTGTCCCTGTCCCAAGAAGCCCCGGATCACTAGACTTTAATGACTTACAGGCCTGTTGCGCTGACGTCTGTAGTCATAAGTCATTTGAACGCCTTGTTGCCCACCTCAAGTCCTTCACCTCCTCCCTCTGGACCCCCTGCTGGACCCCCTGCAGTTCGCCCTACAGAGCCAACAGGTCTGTGGACGACACATCAACCTGGCACCTCCACTTCATCCTGCAGCATCTGGACTATCACCCGGGAACCTATGCCAGGATCCTGTTTGTGGACTTCAGCTTCTCTTTACAACACCCATCCTCCCTGCTCTGCTCCAGGACAAGCTCTCCCAGCTCAACGTGCCTGACTCCACCTGCAGGGGAGCACTGACTTCCTGACGGATCAGGCAGTGCGTGCGGCTGGGGAAGAATGTCTCAGACACTCGGACTATCAGCACAAGGAGCTCCTCAGGGCTGTGTACTTTCACCTCTGCTCCTTCTCCCTGACACAAACTGCTGCACCTGTCAGCCGACGACTCCGTAAATATCATCAATTTGCGGACGATACCACCCTCACTCGGGCTCATCTCGAGACGGGGATGAGTCTGTCTACAGGAGGGAGGATGTGTCCGGTTGGCACTGTCCATGGTGCATGCGGGTAACAACCTGGAGTTCAACGCCCAGAAAACATGGTGTGAAGTGATCGTGGACCTTCATGGAAAGCGCACAGACCCCCAGCCTCCCTCATCATGACAGTGCTCCCCCTGACTCACCACCGGTGGACTCCTTCCCTCTCCCATGCCCGGCACCACCCCATCGACAGGTCAGTGGAGACCGCCACCATCAGCTCCCCTCATCAAGAAGGCCCAGCAGAGAGGATGTACTTCCTCGGTGCAGCTGAGAGGAAATCAGCCCAAGCTCCAGTGACAGATGATGGCTGCAGTTTCTACACGGGCCATTCATTGAGTCCATCCTCACCTTCCTCACCTCACCGTTGCTGGTCCCAGCGCCTGCGGAGCCACAGCCACAGGACAATAAGCCAGAGCACTCAGCCCTACTGCTCGGATGCTCACAGCCAGGGGACAAACAGAGAACGCCTCTGCTGACACAGCAGGACAGCTTACGCCCCTCTGCTGGGAGCCATAGACCACGACAGAGAAGAGACTTTCACAGCGCCATCTGTCTTGGTAATACCACCAGCAGGGACAAACAGAGACTACAGGTCGTCACCACTGCTGAGAAGGTGATCGGCTGCAGACTTCCATCTCTGCAGGACCTGTACGTCTCCAGGGCTTACTGGGACGAGCAGGTGGGATCACAGCTGACCCTCGGTCCCCGTGGCACATGGTCTATTTGAACCACTCCCCTAGCAGAGCCAACGCATCAGCAGAGAGCCACTCCCCTCAGGCAGGAGGCTACGGTCCATCCGGACCAGAACCTCCCGCCACAAGAATAGTTTCTTTCCCTCTCCGTTGGACTCCTAGTGAACACTTCAAAACACCTGTCACTTTAACTACACTCTTCATATCACTCAGCTGTCACTTTCTGCACTACAACTTTTTAAACTTAAACTGTAACTTGTGTACATAGTCAATGCCTATTTTTATTTTTATTTTGTATACTATTAGTAGAATTTTAAATTGTCCCTTAAATGCCCTTTTGTTTGATTGATATTATATGTTGTATTATTATCGCTCAGTGTTTTAGTGTTGCACCTTAATGGCCGAGACAAGTTCCTGTGTCTGTGAAGTTTGTTCATGACAAAATGCAATAAACTCTTTCTGATTCTGATTTCTGATTCTGATTTCTGAACACTCAGGAGCTCGTTAATATGCAAATGAGGTCTTGAGCCAGGTCTGAAGCCAGGGTCTGAGCCAGGTCTGAACCGGGACTGAACCCAGGTCTGAACCAGGTCTGAACCAGGAACTGAACCAGGTCTGAACCAGGTCTGAGCCAGGTCTTGAACCGGCGAGACCAGGTCTGAACCAGGTCTGAGCCAGGTCTGAACCGGGACTGAACCAGGTCTGAACCAGGTCTGAGCCAGGTCTGAACCGGGACTGAACCAGGACTGAACCAGGACAATCTCTACTGTAAATGTCTGGTCCTCCTGATGTGACACATTTCCCAGGCTGAGAACATCTCCTCACTCTCCAGGTTCCCCGTCAGGAGGAGGAAACCCAAAGTCCATCTTTTAGTTTGATGGGGAAAATTATTTAAAATGTCTACGCAGTCTTTAGTGAACTGTAGTGGGCCATTTGAGCGATCCAAAGTGCCCCCTGAGAGGTTCTAGCTCCCAAAGGGGTCTGGCTCTCTTGGACTTTAGCTCAGGAGGAGGAGCTCCACAGCACAGCCAGATGATTGGACCAGATCGAACGCAGACTCAGGCCAAACTCAGAACTGTTTGAACCAGTGTGAGTCCAAACATGCCGACAGACTGATATCGAAAGAGTGCTGAAAACCGATTGGATTTACCTTGAGGAAGAACTCGGTGCCCTTCTCCATGATCTGCTGGATCTGCAGGAACCCTGCGGTGTACATGAGGAGGAACTGGTCCCCCACGGTCATGCTGAGGCGCCCAGTGTAGCAGAAGGACAGGATCTGCTGGAAACTCTGCGGCTGAACAGCAGGGGGCAGCTCCACCACCGAACTCTTCCCTCCACAGTTGAACAGGTCTCTGAAGTACAAGGAGCTGGCAGCCAGGACGGCGCGGTGGGCCTGGGGAGGGGGACGCGAGGGTTACGCCCGATGGAAACACATGAACAAGGTCATAAAATATTACGCAAATTGGACTTATTCGAGCTGTTGACCCTGTTTTAGCATTGTTCCTGAGTTGTGTTTCACTTCATTCACTTGGTTTACTGCTCGTCTTCCCCGCGCCTTCTCTGAGCCTCACAAAAACACTCAGTCTCAAATGTCCCGGATTTGTGACGTCTGAAGTCCTGTGCCGTTTCTAAGTCCGTAACACTTCTGAATCATGTTCTCTACAGCTCTGTGCTCACGTTAGCATGTCGGGGCAAGCTAGCTTTTGTTTGTTTCGTCATGGTGTTTCCCTCTGCTGCCAGTAGATGGAGTGCTAACAAAGGAATAGTGGGTTCAACCCTTTTTCTTACCTGATAAAACACCGTCTTTTACATGAAAAACGCTCATTATTTTTGTAATGAATAAAGTTGCAAAAGAGCAGAGATCATTAGCAAACACTGAATATAATCAATAAACATGGCATTTCATGTCTCTTCTTTCAGTGAGAACAGACTTATTAGAGACTGGATCAACTCAAAAGGCACTCGCATTCTGGTTTACAATTGGCAGTTCATCTCCATCTAAAAGCCACGTTTGATGAATATTTAAGCAGGAGAAACGATGGTTTGGAAGACAAGTGAAGGTCTGACCTGTGACCTCCCCTCAGTTCAGGTCTGAGCCTCCCCTCAGTTCAGGTCTGACCTGTGACCTCCCCTCAGTTCAGGTCTGACCTGTGACCTCCCCTCAGTTCAGGTCTGACCTGTGACCTCCCCTCAGTTCAGGTCTGACCTGTGACCTCCCCTCAGTTCACAACAGCCTCGTGAAACCTCAGCAGAAATCAAACCAGACAAGTGCTAATGAGCCACAGCTCTGAGGCGGAGGGGGCCGGACCTCAACGGGCCTTAACGACACAATCTGTGAGCATGAGAGGGCAAGTTTCAGTCATAACTCCTCCCCTTTAGGCCGGACCAATCAGAGCTCAGGAGAGAATCATTTCAAACCGCCACGCAACAGGCTTTTACCTCACGCCGTTTGGGCCTAAGCGTCAATGAGCCTGCGTTTTATGGGCCACATTATGTTTCGATATATCGTTGGTGCGAGTGCGGCTCAGACCTTGAAAGCGTGCCCCTTCACCAGCACGGACACGTCGCAGTAAAGCCCCTGCAGCCGCTGCTCGTTCAGACACTCAAGAACGTTGTTCCCAAAGTTTGGAATCGCCATCTGCAACGTCTGAGCCATACCGCCCAAACCGGAGCGCCAGGGTCTGCGAAGGGAAAGAACAAACACGTTAGCACCATCGGGAGTACCACCCAAAGCCCCCTTTGGACGGGCAGGACGGGAACTCTGCCACAGTAACGCGGCAGGAGACGGAAAACCACTCTGCCACGGTAACCGGGCAGGAACGGGAAAACCACTCTGCCACACGGTAACCGGGCAGGAGACGGGAAAACCACTCTGCCACGTAACGCGGGCAGGAGACGGAAAACCACTCTGCCACGGTAACCGGGCAGGAGCGGGAAAACCACTCTGCCACGCGTAACGCGGCAGGAGACGGGAAAACCACTCTGCCACGGTAACGCGGGCAAAACAGGAAAAACAGACCGTTTCATAGGTCCGATTTTCATCCTTCCAGGATCTTTTTGTAGATGTTTTTCGTGTGATTCCTGCAGAAAAGTGTTTAATTCTGTCTTCTGCTTCTTCTCTGCTTCTTCTCTCTGCTTCTCTGCTTCTTCTCTGCTTCTTGTCTGCTTCTTGGACTACTTCTGGACTACTTCTTGTACTTCTTTTGTACTTCTTGTTCTTCTTGTCTACTTCCTGTTCTTCTTTTTGGTTCTAGAACGCCAGTGTTCTCATCATGCTGTGATCATGGCAACTGTCCAGAAGTGTTAGAACTACTTTGTACGACCTGCGTGAGGCGGAGGGATCAAAGTGGAATGGAACTGTGAAAGCATGTGACCATATAAAGCATGTGACCGTATAAAGCATGTGACCGGTATAAAGCATGTGACCATAAAGCATGTGACCATATAAAGCATGTGACCATAAAGCATGTAGCATTATAAAGCATGTGACCATAAAAGCATGTGACCATAAAGCATGTGACCGTATAAAGCATGTGAGCGCCGTATAAAAGCATGTGACCATAAAAGCATGTGACCATATAAAGCATGTGACCATAAAGCATGTGACCATATAAAGCATGTGACCGTATAAAGCATGTGAGCGTGTATAAAGCATGTGACGCGTATAAGCATGTGAACGTATAAGCATGTGACCGTATAAGCATTGTGACCGTATAAAGCATGTGACCATATAAAGCATGTGACCGTAATAAGCATGTGACCAATATACGGCATGTGACCGATATAAAGCATGTGACCATAATAAGCATGTGACCGCTATAAAGCATGTGACCATAAAAGCATGTGACCGTATAAAGCATGTGACCATAAAGCATGTGACCATATAAAGCATGTGACCATAAAGCATGTGATCATATAAAGCATGTGAGCGTATAAAGCATGTGAGCGTATAAGCATGAGACCGTATAAAGCATGTGACCGTATAAAGCATGTGACCATATAAGCATGTAACCGTATAAAGCATGTGACCATAAAAGCATGTGACCGTATAAAGCATGTGACCATATAAAGCATGTAACCGTATAAAGCATGTGACCATAAAAGCATGTGACCGTATAAAGCATGTGACCGTATAAAGCATGTGCTTGATACGGTCACATGCATCACCGGGCATCGCGGGCGTGATGTCATCGTACGTGTTTTTGTCATTCGGTGACCATGGCAACAGTACAGGATGTGGCCATGGGTCAGGGTGTCATGGGTCGCAGCGTCTTCTAGTCAATAATGCGACAGATTTAAATATATAAACAACACAAAGGAGCTCCATGTGACAGGAAGTGTTGGAAATGTAATCTAGTGCTGCCCGGTGGTCGAGTGGTTAAAGCGGCAGCACACATGCGACAATATACTGCATGTCCTCCCTTCTCTCATCCCCATTTCACCCTAAAGCTGTCCTGTCTGATACAGCCTGCGGGCAGAAAAACCTTTAAAAAATCTGATAGTGAGAGGCGGGGCTTATCACTGTGAGGAGGCGGGTCTTATCACTGTGCGGAGGCGGGACTTATCGCCTCGTTAAAGAACTAGCTTGTTTTCCGAAGTCGTTTTAAAGCAACATCACAAAGCTTGAACTGTGATCCATGTCGCGGTTTGAGGAAACCGTCGTAACCGAACCGAGCCTCAATCATGGGTCCGAACGCACAACCGTCCCAACCGTCCCAACCGTCCCACTGCCGCCGCCGTTACATAAGCGTCTCCTTCTGGCGCCATTGAATTGCTAATAAAGTCTTTGTCCTACTTTATGCTCTTTACAGTTCCAGCCAAACACAGCGCGTTACATAAGACGCCTCCGAACTCGTATCAGACGATGTGAATAAGAGATGAGTGAGCGCGACACCAGAGACACCAGCGCGGCGGGCGTGTTCTGGGGGGAGGCGCGGCGGCCATGTTGGTGCAGGCATTAGCATAACGCCGCCGAGCCGCTCACAACCACCAACCGCCAAAACAGCCACATCACAATCCTTATTCAAAGTCAATCAATATATCCCAAGAGAGAATAAAATAAACTAATAAATAAATCAAATAAAAATATATATTTAAAAAAAAAGAAAATAATAAAAATAATCATAATAAATTAAATAAAAATATATAAAAGTCTGATAATTTTTCCTAATTTAGCTTTGATTGGGGCTTTCATTTTGACACAAACTAGTAAATTAAATTGTGTGCATTTTGTGTGTCAGTTGAAAGCCACACTGTGTAACTTTGCCAAAAATGTACACAATTTGAGTATTATTTTTATGTTATTTTTCATTTTGAAGTATTTTTTGCACTGAAAAACGTCGAAAAACGCGCGTCCTGTCTCCATGGAAATCCTGTTCTTTTGGCCATGATATTCCACAGTCTGGCATAAAACCTGGAGAATGTTCCGAAGTATAGCTTTATAAAAGTGCCTCTGACAGGTTTTTATGATTCTCTCATTTTGACTTTATTTGGTGTATTTGTACCTGCTGAATATATAAATTATACTTTTACACCCATTGAGTAAATATTTGTGGAGAAATGACAGGAAGTGACATCACACTCATTCCAGTCAAAGTTTAAGCAGAATTTACACAAAGAAACATGAATTCAACAAAATAATATATCATATATTTTCATTTGCCAAATTAAAAAAATGGTGACATTACATGACTTTTTCTGGGTAATTTCCTTCTGTGATGTCATCAATTACAAACAGGAAGTGAAATTATAAACTTTAAAAATGCGCTTTTCTGTGATAACATGTTTATATATTTATATATAAAGTTATATTAAAATAACTTATCGAATCTTGCACATTTTGTCATACGGCCCGGGCCAAACGAGCATCGCACACACAGTTTCCACTGGCGTGACAACGGTGACCGCGGGCGACGCGGGCGAAGCGGGCGAAGCGGGCGAAGCGGGACGCGCGCACAGGAGACCACGGCAACGCCACACGCCACATCCCTGACCCATCTTCCACAACAACAGGTTCCGTTACCATGAACAAACACGTGTAACAGTGGGAAACATCAGGCCCCGGACAGATGTTTGGTCCAGGCACTCGGCAGAAGATGCCCACTCACGTCGAGCAGAAGACGAGGGTTCTCTGGGCAATCGCAGCAGACGTCGCCCACCGAACTCCCACCGAACTCCCACCGAACTCCCACCGAACTCCCACCGCGCGGTGTTTGGTTTCGCCCGCTCGGCGTCTGAGTCATCGCGCGCTCTTGACATTTGAAGCGGAGCAGAACTTTCACAGTGACTCAGGACGTCGCCGTTAGAAACCACCAACCGACGCGCAGGAAGAAAGCCCCCAAGCACCAAAGGAACAGCTTCAGACGCAGGTTTCAGACGCGCAGACCGACGGGGGGTCCTCCTCGGCTCGCGTCCGGCTCCTCCTCGGCTCATGTTCGGCTCCTTCTCGGCTCCTTCTCGGCTCCTTCTCGGCTCCTTCTCGGCTCGTGTTCAGCTCCTTTTGGCTCCTTCTCGGCTCCTTCTCGGCTCGCGTCGCTCAAACGGTCAGGATTGTGTCGTTTGCAGAGGTGTTACATAAGTGCAACCGATCCAAGTCCGAGACCCCTGAAGCCCCTCCAAATATCAGAACATCACTGTTAAAACAAAAGCTAATCTCCGTCCAAAAAACACGGACTTTCACACCTTCAGAGGTTTGAGTTTGTGTCGGAGCTGGAGAAGCAGCAGAAGAACGATCAGGCCCAACACCTGCTGTCAATCATGGGTAACCATGACGTCGTCTGTTCGGTCCACAACAAGACCAAAGCCGGACTAAAGCAGGTCTAAAGCAGGACTAAAACAGGTCTAAAGCAGGTAAAGCAGGTCTAAAGCAGGTCTAAATCAGGACTAAAGCAGGTCTAAAGCAGGACTAAAGCAGGACTAAAACAGGACTAAAGCGGGTCTAAAGCAGGTCTAAAGCAGGTCTAAATCAGGACTAAAGCAGGACTAAAGCAGGACTAAAAGCAGGACTAAAGCAGGTCTAAAGCAGGACTCTAAAGCAGGTCTAAAGCAGGACTAAAGCAGGACTAAAAGCAGGACTAAAGCAGGTCTAAAGCAGGACTAAAGCAGGACTAAAACAGCTAAAGCAGGACTAAAGCAGGTCTACTAAAGCAGGTCTGAACCAGGTCTGAAACAGGTCTTGGGACGCAGATCCTCCATTTGCATTTCTCTTCATAATTAACTCCGTCTTTCATGATTAAATATGAAATCTGCCCGCGTCTCTCGGCGTGAGCCGTGACTGAGCCGCAGAGGAACTCACGGGTCACGGTTCACTTCCCGGGGTCAAAGGTTAGAACGACTGTCTGAGAATATATGAAAGGAGACTAATCGACGGTACTTAACCTCTGACCTCTGCCTCCCCGGGGCTTTCTCATGAGGCGGAGAGAGAGAGAGTTCAGATGTCTTTATCACTGCGGCGCGTGCAGGAAAAGGACTGGGAAAGGACTGGGAAAGGACTGGGAAAGGACTGGGAATGGACTGGGAAAGGACTGGGATGGACTGGGAAAGGTACTGGGAATGGACTGGAAAAAGACTGGGAATGACTGGAAAGGATGGACTGGGAATGGACTGGGAAAGGACTGGGAATGGACTGGAAAAGGACTGGGAATGACTGGGAAAGGACTGGAATGGACTGGAAAAGGACTGGAAGGACTGGGAAACTGGAACTGACTGGAAAATAGTCTAGACTGGAAAGGACTGGGGAAAGACTGGGAAAGGACTGGGAAAGGACTGGGAAAGGACTGGGAAAGGACTGGAAAAGGACTGGGAAAGGACTGGGAAAGGACTGGGAAAGGACTGGAAAGACTGGGAAAGGACTGGGAAAGGACTGGATGGGAAGGACTGGGAAAGGACTGGAAAAGACTGGAAGGAAAGGACTGGGACTGGGAAAGGACTGGGAAGGACTGGGAAAGGACTGGGAAAGGACTGGGAAAGGACTGGGAAAGGACTGGAAAGGACTGGGAAAGGACTGGGAAAGAAGAATAAAACAAGAGGGAAACTGCGCTTACGTCTGCAACTGTTATAGAACTGTTATAGAATTTCAAATTGTAATAGATTGAAATTAAGTAGATTGATTAAACGTATTTTTACAATCACAAATTGTTCTCCAAAAAAAGGTGAGAAATCAAACGTTGACAATGGTCAAAGATGTGCTCACTCCCAAACAGTCGTTTCTATTTATCCATTTATTTTTATTTATCTATTTATCCATTTATGTTTTTTATATATTTTTTATCTTTATTTTAATTAATAGTTATTTTATTGTATCTATTTTATTTATCCATTAATCTCTTCACTTTTATATTTTTGATATATGTATTGTTATATTTATTTATTTTATTCTTTTTTTATTTAAACATGGACACATTAGCTCAACACGTCTGTAAACGTGTCCAGTTTCCCGCTGTAGTCGCAGATGTGGAGGGGCCAAACGGCTCAGAAGCGCCACCTACAGGTCCGAGCTTTGACTCAGATGCCCTTCCACATGAGACTGGAGAAAACGAGGCGAAGTTTAAAGCTAAACTGTTTGACACAAAAGCTCTCAAAAGGATTAGGATCTGAAGAAGAAGAAGGAGGACTTAAACGATGGAGCGTCTGCTGTGTGAAGCTCTACAACAAAAGGACACAGATCACTAACCACTCTGCCACCGTGCAGCTGCCAAGAGCTAAAAAACACACGAACAATGAATAACAGCAGACAGGACGATTTAGAGTTCATGGAGTATTTGGTTCAGTTTTGTCTCGTTTTTGTGGCGTCCGCTCGATCAAAACGGACGTGAGTGCAACTGTAAACAGCATCTTTACAGCGAGATGACAGGTGAAACTGTCCAGACGTGAGTGAAAGTGTAAACAACATCTTTACAGCGAGACGACGGGTGAAACTATAAACAGCATCTTTACAGACGACGGGTGAAACTGTAAACAGCATATTTACCGCGAGACGACAGGTGAAACTGTAAACATCATCTTTGCAGCGAGCCGACGGGTGAAACTGTAAACAGCATCTTTACAGCGAGACAACGGGTGAAACTGTAAACATAATCTTTACAGCAAGACGACAGGTGAAACTGTCCAAACGTGAGTGAAAGTGTAAACAGCATCTTTACAGCGAGACGACGGGTGAAACTGTAAACAGCATATTTACATCGAGATGACGGGTGAAACTGTAAACAGCATATTTACAGCGAGACGACAGGTGAAACTGTAAATATCATCTTTACAGCGAGACAACGGGTGAAACTGTAAACAGCATCTTTACAGCGAGACGACATGTGAAACTGTCCAGACGTGAGTGAAAGTGTAAACATCTTTACAGCGAGACAACGGGTGAAACTGTAAACAGCATATTTACCGCGAGACGACAGGTGAAACTGTAAACATCATCTTTGCAGCGAGACGACGGGTGAAACTGTAAACAGCATCTTTACAGCGAGACAACGGGTGAAACTGTAAACATAATCTTTACAGTAAGACGACAGGTGAAACTGTCCAAACGTGAGAAAGTGTAAACAACATATTTACAGCGAGATGACGGGTGAAACTGTAAACAGCATCTTTACAGCGAGACGACGGGTGAAACTGTAAACATCATCTTTACAGCAAGACGACTGGTGAAACTGTCCAGACGTGAGTGAAAGTGTAAACAACATCTTTACAGCGAGACAACGGGTGAAACTGTAAACATCATCTTCCATCCGCTCGATCAAACGGACGTGAGTGCAACTGTAAACAGCATCTTTACAGCGAGATGACAGGTGAAACTGTAAAAAGCCTCTTTACAGCGAGACGACAGGTGAAACTGTCCAGAGGTGAGTGAAAGTGTAAACAACATCTTTAGAGCGAGACGACGGGTGAAACTATAAACAGCATCTTTACAGCAAGACGACAGGTGAAACTGTAAACAGCATCTTTACAGCGAGACGACAGGTGAAACTGTAAACAGCATCTTTACAGCGAGACGACAGGTGAAACTGTCCAAACGTGAGTGAAAGTGTAAACAGCATCTTTACAGCGAGACGACGGGTGAAACTGTAAACAGCATATTTACATCGAGATGACGGGTGAAACTGTAAACAGCATATTTACAGCGAGACGACAGGTGAAACTGTAAATATCATCTTTACAGCGAGACAACGGGTGAAAACTGTAAACAGCATCTTACAGCGAGACGACACATGTGAAACTGTCCAGACGTGAGTGAAAGTGTAAACAACATCTTTACAGCGAGACAACGGGTGAAACTGTAAACAGCATATTTACCGCGAGACGACAGGTGAAACTGTAAACATCATCTTTGCAGCGAGACGACGGGTGAAACTGTAAACAGCATCTTTACAGCGAGACAACGGGTGAAACTGTAAACATAATATTTACAGCAAGACGACAGGTGAAACTGTCCAAACGTGAGAAAGTGTAAACAACATCTTTACAGCGAGACAACGGGTGAAACTGTAAACAGCATCTTTACAGCGAGACGACGGGTGAAACTGTAAACATCATCTTTACAGCAAGACGACAGGTGAAACTGTCCAGACGTGAGTGAAAGTGTAAACAACATCTTTACAGCGAGACAACGGGTGAAACTGTAAACATCATCTTTACAGCAAGAGGACAGGAGAAACTGTAAACATCATCTTTTACAGCGAGACGACAGGTGAAACTGTCCAGACGTGAGTGAAACTGTAAACAGCCTCTTTACAGCGAAACGACGGGTGAAACTGTGCAGTTGACTTCACGGTGTCAGAGTTGAGCGATTGTTGTCAGAAAAAGCATCACGAGCCCAAACGCCTGTGAAAGCTTTAGTTTCCTCAAGTTTGTGATGAAATGTGACTTTCTCAAAGACGAAATAAAGTCAAATTTGAGAAAAAAAAAATGTTATTTACGTTTAGATTGAATATTTGAACTCGACTTTTAAAACTGTCGCAATTCTTTGTTTTTGGTTCCGACCTGAATAATCGCAGTTATTTAACGAATATTCGCGATTATTCTCAATTAGACACTGCATTTCTCCAGTTTGTGACCAGCTTTATGACACTGAACTGACAAACTGAACTGACAAACTGAACTGACAAACTGAACTGACAAACTGACAGACAAACTGAACTGAAAACTGAACTGACAAACTGAACTGACAAACTGAACTGACAAACTGAACTGACAAACTGAACTGACAAACTGAACTGACAAACTGAACTGACAAACTGAACTGACAAACTGAACTGACAAACTGAGGAAAATGTGACAAACGTTCAACTTCAAACGACATTTTGCTTCTTCACGATTATGACTCTTTTCAGTTCTTGCGTTGCCAGTCCCCTCCACGCCAGGCTCTGCTCCAGAAAAACCCTTCAGTCCCAATTAAAACGAACCGATTGACAATAAAAATGTAGAGCATTGATTCCTCCGCGCCCGGCCTAAACGACAGGCGGTCCTAAACCCGCTGGAGCCGGACCCTCCGAAGTGGAAGTGTTTTTAAAGACACATGAGTCAAACCAGGAGCTCCAGAAAGTTTAAAAAGGCTCAAACTCTCAGAAAAGTTGAGCAGAACAAAAACAAGACTTCACGTGCTCCAGGCCCAGTTTGCCAGACACTGCCCAGTCAGATCTGTGTTTCAGGGGATCAAAGGTGACGGTTGGCAGCAGGTGGCGGGCTAAAGCTCCGGTTGGCACTGCTTTAGGAGACGAACATAAGCGCCGCGTGGCGTGAACACGGCGCGTTCACGTCACGCGCGGCTTCAACTCACGGCACAAGCACGACAAACACTCACGTACAAGACCCGGGGAACCTCACGTGAAGCGCGGTGGTCCCGGAGAGGTGTTTGTGTGTGTGTGTCCGCGGTGCCCGGTGCCCGCTCTTTGGGACTCCTCCCGGGGCTTTAGCGCAGAGAGGGAGGGACAATGAGGGCTTTGGGAACACGCTGTAGCCCGCGCCCGCGCCACGGCACCACGGCGCGCGGCGATCCTCCGCAAACAGTCGCGGGAATTCAATGTTCAGCGGTTTAACGTCGGGTCTGTCGCCGCCGTGCGCCTCGCTCCGCACGGGTCGCACGCGTCTCCTCCGCCGGCGACATTTTGGAGGGGAACAACGTGTGTCTGTCCCGTGTCTGTCCCGTGTCTGCGATGCACAGTTCGGTCTCGGCGCTGAGATTTTGTCTCTTTCAGAAAAAAATAAAAACCCACCAAAAAATCCCGGAGTTTCACCGCGAATTCGAGCGGAAAACGTGCGCTTTTCGGACGCGGCGGCGGATCCACGCGTTTAGGACGGCTTTGCACACGGGACAGTCACGCGCGCGCCCTCCCAAAATGTCGCGTATGGTATGGCCCGATTTATTTATTTAACTTTAATGCAAAAAAAAAAAAAAGAGAAAAAAAAGCCGCGCCTCCGAAACCGAACGCCATGTTGAGTCGCTGTTTACGGCGTTTTACCTGTAACGACGCGGGGCGTCTACGGCAGCCGAGTTGGCGCTCCATCTCCGGGGCCGACATCAACAGGTCATCCGGACACGGAGAACCGAGTGCGAGTGAGGCCGGAGCGCGGGGAGGAGCGGGAGCGCGGGCATGTGCGCGGGGGCTGCGGGGCTGCGGGGGGGGGGGGGGGGTGGGGGCAGTTAACCCGTGTGGGGCAGGACCGGGAGCGGAGCACCGGGAGGGGGGGACACCGGGAGGGGAGGAGCACGCGGGAGGAGAGAGGAGCACTTAATGCCGGACTGTGGGACTTTATCAAGTTCCCTCAAAAGGCCCATGAAGTACGAGTCAGGTCTGCGGAGGGGCGAGTCCGGGCAGTATTTCACAGAATCTGCAATAAAAACATGTCTAAAAAAAAAAAAAACGTGACTTCATTTCGGTTCTTTAGTTTAGTTCTTGGGTTCTTTAGTTTGTTTCTTGGTTGAACCGTTACCGGGGCGACGGTCCTTCTTCTGCTGCACGGTCACAAAAGGCCCGTGAACCTGCGATGTGAGGACGTCTGGAGCCAATGAATGGAAAGAATATTGAGTTTTCGGTGTTTTCTTTGATGGGACAGATTTAAACTTGTGCCCTTTAGAGAAGACGGCGTGACTGGAAACACCTCCGGCGCTCTTCGTGTTTCAGGTGCTCACAGTTTCATAAAAGTCGTGTGCGTCGGCTGAGTTAGAAGAACCCCACACGTTGGAACAAAATGTCCAGTTCAGTGAGTGACACCTGTGGATCCACGAGGAACCTCCGGAGGAACTGCAACTATAACCATCGCCTGCAACTATAACCATTACTTTAGTATAGACTCGCCAAAGCATCGTTTCTATTGGACATCGAGCGGTTTGAAATACATAATCGACCAAATAACAAAGGTTGAAATGTGACGATTATGTAGTTGAAGACTTTGTACATCCTCCCGTGATCGATAAAGTCACTGATCTTCTGTTGGAAATAAGACTTAAAAAATAAATAAAATGCCAAACTATAAACTTTTCCATGTGAGACCTGTTTTAGTTTCAGTGAAAATAACGTTTCCTTACTGAGAAGTCATCGAAACGTCTTAAAATCCCATAAATTGCATTAAAGTGCAGGTTGTTTTCCAGAATTGGCCCCATGTGGCTCAGAAATGTGGCTCAGAAATGTGGCTCAGAAGAACCTCGGGCCAAAGTGGGAGCAGGTGAAAGGAGAATTCAGATTCAGACAAAACTTCAAATGCCCAAATGCGCCAAGAAATGTGTCAGATTTGGACTCAGAAGCACAAAAATCACAGATAATTGAAGCAGAAATGTGGTCGTTGGACTCGGAAGCTCCAGGTCTGACTGCGGCTGAACGCGCGGGGATGAGAGCGGAGCCCGCGGGGAGACGCGGCACAGACACGGGGGAGACGCGGGGGAGACGCTGCAGAGCCCGGTGTGAAGTGGTTAAAGTTTGCCCAGCCTCCGGGAGCAGCCCATCCCCCACATCAGCAACTTTAGCACGGCTTCAAAACAATGCACCCGCCGCTGCACCTCCTGCGCCTCCTGCGCCTCCTGCACCTCCTGCACCTCCTGCACCCACCTCCTACT
The DNA here is from genome assembly GCA_015082035.1 of Chaenogobius annularis. Lineage (NCBI taxonomy): Eukaryota > Metazoa > Chordata > Actinopteri > Gobiiformes > Gobiidae > Chaenogobius > Chaenogobius annularis. The sequence continues at coordinate 325,869 of BJKM01000459.1, forward strand.
GCTGGATCCGTGCGCGCAGGACAATCTCCATCCGACAGAACGAACCCGACACTCCGGAGAGAACGAGCTCCAGGCGGCGGCGCGGCGGCGGCGGGCACAGGCGGAGAGCGGAGCCGCGAGTGGAGCGCTGTCCTCGGTGAACCCGCTGCGCTGCGCTCGGAGGAGGCGGTGCAGTGTCTGCCTCCCCCCTCTGCCTCCCCCCTCTGCCTCCCCTCGTCACAGACAGCCGTCCATTGTCACTGTAATGTAAAGCCGTGAACGCGCGCGCGCACATACATTACAGCTCCCGGCGCGCGCGCCGCGCAGCGGGCACGCGCAGGGGATTTGGGCAAAGTCATTTCAACTCGACGAGCAAGAAAGTTCCGGACAAGTCGATTTGGAAGAAGGCTCTGCAGGGCGCTGAGAGTGCGGAGAACACATTTAAAGGCGCACTACGTAACCTGTCTCCATGGAGATAGACTCGAGGCTCATGCTGATGGACAGTGTGTCCTCAGCATGAGTTTACTCAAAGCTGTATTTGGAGTGATTTCTGCATGTTTGAGGCTCGAGCCCTCAGAAAAGCACTGTTTTCACCTCCCCCCTAGCCCCGCCCACATCCCTGAACTTAGTTTCTTTTTCAAATCATCACAACTGCGTGACACGTGTGGAGGTCCGAAATGTCACGGAGACACTTCAAACATATCTGTGTTATCACGGTGAAGAGGCGGGGCTTATCATGATGAAGAGGCGGGGCTTATCACGATTCAGAGGCGGGCCTTAAACTGGGAAGACGCGGGGCTTATCACTATGAAGAGACGTGCCTTACACTGTGAAGAGGCGTGGTTTATCACTGTGAAGAGGCGGGGCTTATCACTGGAAGAGGCGGGGCTTCAGAATCAGAAAGAGTTTATTGCCATTGTCAATGAACAAAATTCACAAACATAGGAACTTGTCATGATGAAGAGGTGGGCTTATCACGATGAAGAGGCGGGGCTTATCACGATGAAGAGGCGGGGCTTATCACGATGAAGAAGCGGGGCTTATCACTGAGAAGAGGCGGGCCTTACACTGAGAAGAGGCGGGGCTTATCCCTGGGAAGAGCGGGGGCTCTCACTATGAAGAGGTTGGCCTTACACTGGGAAGAGGGCGGTGCTTATCACTGGGAAGGCGGTGCTTATCATGTGAAAGGCGGGGCTTTCTATCCTGGGATGAGGTGGGGCTTTTATCCCTGGGAAGAGGCGGGGCTTTATCACTGTGAAGAGGTGGGGCTTACATTGGGAAGGGGCGGTGCTTTATCACTGTCAAGAGGCGTGGGCCTATCGTGGAAGAGGTGGGGCTATCACTGTGGAAGAGCGTGGCTTTATCCTGGGAAGAGGCGGGGCCTTATGCACTGTGAAAAGGCGTGGCTTATCCTGGAAGAGGTGAGGGCTTATCACTGTGAACGAAGGCGGGCTCAGTGTTACTGTTGTAAATGTATTCGTGATATAAACTTTGGCTGTAGTTCAAAATACCGTGAGAACCTGTAAAGTGACACTTAACGTAACTTTCTGGAGGATCTGCGACGTGCTTCGTCTGGAGAGAGTTTGCAGTGGGCTGTGAGGGGCCCTTGGGCTGTGAGGGGCCCTGTGCGGCTGTGAGGGCCGTGGGCTGTGAGGGGCCGTGAGCTGAGGGTGCCCGTGGGCTGTGAAGGGCCCGTGGCTGTGAGGGGCCCGTGGCTGTAGAGGGGCCCGTGAGCTGTCGAGGGCCCTGTGGGCTGAGGGGCCCGTGGGCTGCTGAGGGCCCGTGGGGCTGTGAGGCCCTGGACTTGGGCCGTGGGCTTGTGAGGGGCCCGTGGACTCGTCACAGGGCCACTTTAAGTGAAGCCTGTCCCGTCTAACTGAAGATGTTCAATGTTACCACGGCAATACAATCTAATAGGATCTGATCTAACGCGAATGGCGCCTTGGCCAAGCACAATTATTTGCAATGAGGCCTCGGACCCCACAGCTGGGACCCACAGCTGGACCCCACAGCTGGGACACCCAAGCGGACCCACAGCTGGGACCCCAGCTGGACCGCACAGCTGGACTCCACAGCTGGGACAGAACCCAAGCTGGGATCCCCAGCTGGGACCCCACAGCTGGGACCCAAGCTGGGACCCACAGCTGGGGATCCCAAGCTGGGACCGCACACTGGGCCCCCACAGCTGGCCCAAGCACTTCAGCCCTGGCTCTGGATGAATGAACTGAAAAGACGTGGTGTTCACACGGGCGTAGGAAACTGGGGACTGGCTGGCTCTGCTCCGGGGCAGGTACTTTCTGTCAGACCAGGAACCTTGGTCAGTACATTTTACAACAGTCACTTTATTAGAGAAATGACTTGGAACAGAACTCCAAAAATACAGTTCTTTAGTCAGAAATACTTTTTATTTAATGTCTTTGTTTGTCTTTTTGTGCTGCTTTACGAGAAGCGGCTGAGCCAAGGGCCGGGGTTCCTCTGATTAAGACAGGGACCGGGGGGTTCTTCTGATTAACAGGGACTGGGGGGTTCTCTGATTAAAGGGACTACGGGGGTTTCTTCTGATTTAAACATGGACCGGGGGGTTCTCTGATTAAACAGGGACGCGGGGGTTCTTCTGCATTAACAGGGACGGGGGTTCTTCTGATTAAACAGGACCGCTGGGGTGTTCCTCTGATTAAACAGGGACCATGGTGGGGGGTTTCTTCTGATTAAACATGGACCGGGGGTTCTTCTGACTAAACAGGGAACCGATGTGGTTCTCTGATTAACAGGGACCGGGGGTTCTTTCTTGACTAACAGGACCTGACCGGGGGGTTCTTCTGACTAAACAGGGACTTAGTTCTTGTGATGTTCACACTTGTACTCTTCAGTAGTGGCCCCTTCGCTCGATCATGACAGTGCACTTGTGTCAAGTCTCTGCTTATTTAACCCACAAAGTCACATGACACTGCATCGCTTGCTCTGATTGGCCCGAGCTCAAGCGACATGCAGATTGTGTTTTAAAACAACTTAATTCATCTTTAAACTGTTTAAATCAGGTTTTACACACAACAGTTTTCATGTGTACCTTTTACTTTTACTTAAGTACAATGTTGGCAGGAGTAGATGTAACTGAGTACATTTTGAGCACGTCGCTGTACTTTTGATTGACCTTTATTTGACCAGGACAGAGGGGAGGAGCCTAGTGTACATGTTTTTAGTGGTAGAGGAAACCTACGCAGACACAGGGAGAACATGCAAACTCCACCACTGAAAGGCCCTGTGCCGATCCCAGGACCTTGTTGCTGTGAGGCGAGTGTGCTATCCGTGCTCCTGTTGCCACAGCGCTGTTGGAGCAGGAGCTGCAGGAGTGTCTGTCCCTGGATGCCCCTCTGCTGCAGACATGACGTTACCTCCTCCGGCGCCACTCTGCAGAGCAGCCTCTGAAGCGTGTGCCACTTCAGATCAGCCTGCAACACGCTAAGGAGCCTAAACACGCTAAAGGTCCGAAACACGCTAAAGGTCCGAAACACGCTAAAGGTTCCACTCTGCAGAGCAGCCTCTGAAGCGTGTTCCACTTCAGATCAGCCTGCAACACGCTAAGGAGCCTAAACACGCTAAAGGTCCGAAACACGCTAAAGGTCCAAAACACGCTAAAGGTCCCAAACACGCTAAAGGTTCCACTCTGCAGAGCAGCCTCTGAAGCGTGTTCCACTTCAGATCAGCCTGCAACACGCTAAGGGTCCTAAACACACTAAGGGTCCTAAACACGCTAAAGGTCCTAAACATGCTAAAGGTTCTAAACACGCTAAAGGTCCTAAACATGCTACAGAACTTAAACACGCTAAAGGTCCTAAACACGCTGAAGAACTTAAACACGCTAAAGAATTTAAACATGCCAAAGAACTTAAACATGCTAGAGGTCCTAAACACGCCAAAGGTCTTAAACACACTAAAGGTCTTAAACACGCTAAAGGTCTTAAACACGCTAAAGGTCTTGAACACGCTAAAGGCCCAAAACACGTTAAAGGTCTTAAACACGGTAAAGGTCTTAAATGCGCTAAAGGTCTTAAACACACTAAAGGTCTTAAACACGCTAAAGGTCTTAAACACGTTAAAGGTCTTAAACACGTTAGAGGTCGCTTAAACAGTTAAAGTCTTAAACATGCTAATGGTGCTTAGAATCAAACGTTAAAGTTCTTTAAACATGTTCAAGGTCTTAAACTGCTAAGGTCTTAAACATGTCTCTAGATCTTTAATCACGGACTAACAGCTATTGCAACAAGCTATAGGCCCAAATACCACGTTAAGGTTCTATTTAAACACGGTAAAGGTCTTAAATGCGCTAAAGGTCTTAAACACACTAAAGGTCTTAAACACGCTAAAGGTCTTAAACACGTTAAAGGTCTTAAACACGTTAAAGGTCTTAAACACGTTAAAGGTCTTAAACATGCTAAAGGTCTTAAACATGCTAAAGGTCTTAAACATGCTAAAGGTCTTAAACACACTAAAGGTCTTAAACACACTAAAGGTCTTAAACATGCTAAAGGTCTTAAACACACTAAAGGTCTTAAACATGCTAAAGGTCTTAAACATGCTAAAGGTCTTAAACATGCTAAAGGTCTTAAACATGCACTTTTCCCTAAGTTCACGTTTAACTCAGAGCTTGTGGTCTGGACTTCAGGAGTTGTGTCCGCGTCACACACTGTGTGTTTACTCAAAGTTGTGTGTAATAGATCCCTGCAGATTAAGAAACAAGAGGTGTGCTTTTCGCTGATTGGGTGTTTCACTTGGGCTCGCACCTGATTGGCTAATGCGACCAGACAATGAAACCAGCACATAATGTGGATAAAACTTTACAAACAACTAAACTCGATTCAAATACAGTTTTTTATACATGTTCAAGTATAGTCATTTCTTTGAAAAGCAGCACATCTCAGTCTGACGTACACATACCCCCTAATCCCACCCACAGCCGGTTAAACCCCTCCTCCTCCATCATCCACTCACTTAAATAACCTTGAGACTGCTCCAGCTTCATTTAGTCCACTCCAAACAAAAGCAGCTCCTGGAATTGTTGATCTTAGATTATTTCTAAGACTTGTGCTTAGATAAACTCCATGTGACCAACGACCCGAGCGTTGTCACAGAACACATACGTGTGACAGAGGAAGAGGGTCATGTGATCACAGGCGTCTTATACAACTGTCTAAACAAAAGCTTTATTTATACAGCTGTGAACAAAACACATTGCATCTCATTTGAGATGCATTTTATTATCCACACCCCGAACAACAGGGTGCAGCGACGGTGCTCACTAGCGCCACCTTCAAAAGTGCTCAGTCCAGTCCTTAACTGCGCAGTTTGTGTCATCCATTTATTTGTGATGGCCTTTTCCCTGCTGCCACAATTATGTTCCAAAGGTATCCATTTATTGTGTCTGTGACAGGAGTTTCGAGGCCAAAATGTATGGTTCTAAAATGAAGGGTGGTCTCAAAAACAGTCCAATAGTTTTGGCATATGAACAAACAGGAAACATTTTTTCCAGACATGCGACTTTGTGTTCCTTTCGGCCGTCAAAACAAGATGACCTTCTCTTTCCCATTTAATTTGAATATATTTAGTCGAGTGGCTGGTCAGATGATTAATGCACTGACATAATGTCGATATGATTCCCCTTGAAAGTTCTGATTCATAATCACTGATAAACATCTCAGAAGGTTTTGATGGTCATTGTGTGATGTCTCTGTCCTGTTTCTCAAGTCAAAGGATTCTTTTATCAAAGCTTTTCATGTGATTAACATTTACAATCTGGTGAAAAGCGTTTAGACCTTTTGTACTCCAGACCTTGAGTCTCATAAACCGACCAGTTTAAGATCTGAACCTGTTTGTTTAGTTTGAATGTTTGATCTAGCTCTTTCCATGTCGTAAGCAAGATTGACCCAGGGATTCTTCACTTCCTCCAAAGGACCAAAGCGTCTGTCATCTGCCAGTAAGGCTGACACATTCGAGGGACCGCCGGGCACAGGGATCCCCGGCTGACAGGGACGCCTCTGTCACAACATTGACTCTGCACCATAGATGTTACCATCGACTTCATATTCTGGGTCACCGTGAGTCAGACCATCACTCGATCTGATACTTGTTAGAGGTGTTTTTTTTCTTTCCTGCCGCAATCTAGAGATTGTTTTTTACTTCCACTCATCACAACGGCGGTCCTGGGGGGAGTCTGGGGAGAGTCTGGGGGGAGTCTGGGGGGAGTCCTGGGGAGAGTCTGGGAGTCTGGGGGAGTCTGGAGAGAGTCCTTGGAGGGAGTCTGGGGGGAGTCTGGAAAGAGGATGAAATTTGGGTAAAACATTCATTTTTATAGTTTCAAGCCTCTTTGACTTTGACTTCAGGTCTGGATAGTGGTTTCGCCCCCCGCCCCATGGACATGTGTGGTTTGGTCCAAAAAGGCTCATAAATGGTAACAAGACTGAATTTGTTTGTCTAAATAAATTGGGCCAATGAGTTGTCCAAACACGTACAAAGCGAACACCAAGAGGGGGGCCAGGCCACAGCCCGTGCCGCACCCTCTCTCCAGAGTCAGGTTGACCGTGGCATTTTTATAAGTCTCTTGGATGTTGGACCATCGTAATTATTAAATCATCTGTTTTCAAATGTGTTTAGCACTTTTAAATCAAGAAGTCACAAGGTTCTCAGAGTCCGCACCTGTTGTTTCTGTGTTCGCTAGCAGTGGAAAGATGGTCTTCCGGTTGGTCTTGTGTTTGTGTTGGTCGTAACCACCCGAGTCTGATCGTTGTGAGGAAGTTCTTTTGCTGCGTTCCCTTTTTGTGAGGTGTTGAACGAGCGTTCTGAACATCTCACAATCATGTCACGGTGAAAAAGACTTGGGTGTTTGTCTGTTTGTCTCTCTTCCTCTTCACCCTGCTGTGGGTCGCTCTCGAGTGTGAAGTGTCGTTGTGCATCTCGTTAAAGTGTTGTTGGAATATATAGTTGTGTTGTTGTTCCTTCACGTTTTGCCGCTGCGTTTCCTTTGTTGCTGCAGCCGACGTTTAACTGTTGTGTTCGACAGTTGGCCTGCTCTGACTGGATCTACTCATGTGTCCTCGACTCGGCTCGCTCTCCTTTCCATTCTGTTTGCTCTCTTCCCCCTCTTCTCCTCCCCTCTCTTCTCTCTCTTCCTCTCTTTTTTCTCCCTCCTCCCCTCTTCTCTCCCTCTCTCTCTCCCCTGTCTCCCTCGCTTCTCCCCCCCTGTCCTCTCCTCTCTCCGCCCCCTGTCTCCTGCCTCTCTCCTCCTTCTCGTCTTCTCTCTCCCCCCTCTCCCCTCTCTCCTCTCTCCTCCTCCTCTCTCTCTCTCCCCTCTCCCCTCTCCTCTCTCTCACTCCTCCTCTTTCTCTCCGCTCCTCGTCTCCTCCCCTCCCTCGCGTTGGCCTGATGTGTGTCGCATGTGAATCTAGACCGTGGTTTTTGTCATCTTCTGTTTGCCATTGAGTTGTCGTGGGGCTCAGGAGGAGGAGGAGAGGAGAGGAGGAGCGAGGAGAGGGGGCTGCTTCTGTGGTCCACGAGGACCCCGGAGACGTCACACAAGAGAGAGTGTCCGTGGCTAAAAGGGCACTGTGTCACGATTTCACTCTGCCTTCACTTATAAACGTTCGACAAACACTTCCGGCTTCAAGTGTCCCAGTTTGTGACCGTCAAAGCTCGGAGCTTCTGGGGCGTCTCCTGAGTGTTCACGGATCTGTGGACCGTCCCGGACTTGACTCAGACTGACAGAACGAGAAGCACGGTCTACCTGCGCCCCGTCACCCACAAGAAGCCTTCAACCTCTGCGATTTACAAGGCAATTACAGCTTTTTCATGAATCAACAGTAAATGTTTACTGTCATCGTTCATTGTTGTATTTGTTTTGTTAATTTTGAGTGCAACAAAAATTCCATAACAAGTTGACGTTAAGCTGCTGTTTACAACGTTTCCCGAGCAGCAGGGGGCGAATACGGCTAACCCGCCAGAACAGAGACGTAAGAATGAAGCAGAGAATGGAAGATGGCGGCCCAATGCGCCAAACGTGAAACAGGAGCGAAGTGAAGAGCAGAGGAACTGAAAGAGGAACCGAAGAGAAGTGTGGACAGGTCTGAGGACATCTGAGGACATCTGAGGACATCTGAGGACACCTGAAGAGACCTGAGGACACCTGAAGAGACCTGAAGAGACCTGAAGAGACCCGAAGAGACCCGAAGAGACCCGAAGAGACCCGAAGAGACCTGAAGAGACCTGAAGACATCTGAGGACATCTGAGGACACCTGAGGACACCTGAGGACACCTGAGGACACCTGAGGACACCTGCCGGAAGAGAAGACACCGAGGACTGAAGACAAACGCATCAGAATCCAGACGGACCCGGAGAACGTGAGTCTGACGCAGCTCAAAACACTGGGATACTCAAGTACAGAGGCTGGTAATCAGAGTAGTTTTAACTTTAACTGTAACTGTAAGTATCATGTGCAGATGTTGTAGCTTATTGAACTTCTGGTTCCAATGTTTTAAATCAATCAATCTGATTCTGGGAAGGTCACATGACACGCTAAATGGTCACATGGTCAATATTTATATTTAGGAAATGGACATTGATGTTTAAAAAAAAAAAAAGAAATCTAGAACTAATTCGGAATATTTGAATTTCACTGGCGTTCACGTGATTATATTTAAAGATAATTTAGAAATATATTTATATATATATTCAAATCTTTTTTTAAAAATTGAATGTATTCATTCATGTGTTATTTCCCTGATGTTTCCTCAGCTCGTCTCTTTATGCTGGTGAGGACCACACGTCTCCTTCCTCTCCTCTCCTCCTCCTCCACGCTCACGTTCTCCCGCCCTCGCTCTTCTTGGACGTTGCAGACCATGGACTCCCCTCCTCCGGACTCCACCTCCACAGACGCCCCCCGGGCCTCTCCTCCTCCCCCAGGAACGAGCTCCGGTTCTGGGCTGCTCCCCGGCGAAACCGTGGTGAAGGAAGGGAAGGCGGCCATTCTGTTCCCCAGCGCCAACGAGGTCTTCTACAACCCGGTCCAGGAGTTCAACCGCGACTTGACGTGAGTGTCTGTGTCTCCTCTGCGGGTTTAAAGCTGCACCGTGGGACATTTCTGGTTCAGACCCTGGACTTGTGGTGACTCCCTTGATGCTTGAGAGGTCCTCGTTGTCCTTTCAGGTGTGCGGTGCTCACGGAGTTCGCCCGCGAGGTCCTGGCTCAGCGCGGCGTGAAGGTGGAGGTGCCTGGGGAGAGGGAGCCCGTGGTGGTGTCTCTGTCGGACGAGCAAAGTGAAGAGGCGGACGCAGGGGAGGGGCCAATGGAGACGACGAGAGCGGGAGAGAAATGTGAGGTACAATCAGCATTCACTCGCCCTCTGTTGTCAAGGCCTTCATTCGGCGTTAGCGCTAACGCTAGCGTTAGCCTCCGAACGTCACAAACTATCAAACCCAGGGCTGTTTTAGCGACTGAAACCCCTCGAGTCTTTAGAGAAAACGAGCATGTTTTGTGTAGCGTATTAACGTTGGCTCTGAAATGAGTTACAGCCACGTGTGGCACCGCCGTGGTGGCACCGCCGTGGTGGCACCGCCGTGGTGGCACCGCCGTGGTGGCACCGCCGTGGTGGCACCGCCGTGGTGGCACCGCCGTGGTGGCACCGCCGTGGTGGCACTTTTTCGGCGTGGGCACGTTTAGTGGGGCACCTTAGTTGCCCGTGGCACGTTAATCGTGCGCCACGCCGGTGGCCGTTATGTGCCGTGTCGTTGAGCTCTCAACAGTTTGTTTTATTTTCGGCGCCACAATATCATTCTCGGGACCCGTTGCGCAAATCTTGCGTGTGTATTTGTCATTTGTATTTGTATTGTTTGTAGTATTTGAACGGGACATACACATTACTCACTGATTTCCGTAGACGTAAAGTATCGGAGCTGTAGTTTAGACTCGTTTACATTTCGTTATGCTACAGAGCGACCCAAGGGGACCGAGCCTGGGCTCAGCAGAAGGAGATGAATGTTAAAAATAGCTGGTTACATAGGTTCGATTCTCCAGTAACCATGGTTTCATACTATGTTTAAAACGTGAATAGGTATGAACAATAATCGTATTTTGCGCTACCCTCCTCGATCCCCTGCTCGCCCTCGCTCTCCCCTCTCCACCTCTCTCTCTCCCCCTCTCCACCCACCCTCTCTTCTCCCCCTCTCTCACCCCACCTCTCTCCCCTCTCCTCTCCCCCCTCTCCTCTCTCCCCCCCTCTCCTCTCTCCCTCCCTCTCACCCCCCTCTCCTCTCTATCCCCTCCTCTCTCCTCTCACCACCCCCTCTACTCCCTCCCCTTCTCCTCTCCCCTCTCTCCTCTCTCCCCCTCTCTCCCTCTCCTCTCTCCCCCTCTCCGTCTCTCGCCCCTCTCCTCTCTTTCCCCTCTCCTCTCTCCCCCTCTTCGCTCTCTCCCCCACTTCTCCCCCTCTCCTCTCTCTTGTCCCTCTCTCTCTCCCCCCCTGCTCCCCCTCTCTCTCTCCCCCCTCTCCTCTCTCCTTCCCTCTCCTCTTCCCTCTCCCCCCTCTCCTCTCTCCCCCCTCTTCCCCGCTCTCCTCTTCCCCTCCCCTCTCTCTCTCCCTCCCCTCCCACCCTCTCCTCTTCCCCCCCTCTCACCCCCTTCTCTCTTCCTCTCCCCCCCCTCTCACCCCCTTCCCTCTCTCCCACCCTCTCCTCCTCTCCCCCTCTGCACCCCCTCTCCTCTCTCTTCCCTCTCCTCTCTCCCCCACCTCTCCCCCCTCCTCTCTCCCCCCCTCTCCCCCCTCTCCTCTCCCTCCCCTCTCCTCTTTCTCCACTCATCCCCCCCTCCGGTTCCTCAGCGTGGGTTGCGGCCTCGAGGAGCCCTGCGGCCTCTGGTTTACGACTCGGATTCCGTTGTCGCTCCTGAGGTCCTCTGGTCTCCACAGCGCTCACGGCCCAACGACTTTTCTGCCTAAAGCGGCGACTCTGATCGCAAGAAACAGCCGAGTACAACGGAGTTGAGCCACCTATGGAGTGCCAGCTGCAAGGACGCAGAGTACAGTCTCCTCCCCCTTGGGTTGCCCTCTCCTGGGGGGGGCGTTAGACTCCTCCTCCTGGGCGGCTAGACTCCTCTCCCGGAGGGGGCGGTTGACTCCCTCCTGGGTCGTAGACCCTCCTCCCTGTGGGGGGGGCGGGTTTTAGACTCCTCCTCCCTGTGGGGGGGCGGGTTAGACTCCTCCTCCCTGTGAGGGGGGGCGGGTTAGACTCCTCCTCCCTGTGGGGGGGGCGGGTTAGACTCCTCCCTGTGCCACATTTAGGGTCTTGTGTTCACAGTTTGCTGATGTACGAGAAGCGAGGGAGAAAAGACCGTTATGACGTCATAGACCTGGACCCTTACGGAAGCCCCTCCCCTTTTATCGACGCTGCTGTACAGGCTGTTGCTGAAGGAGGTGAGGGTCTATCATGGCTTTCAGCTTCCAGAGAAACATGATCACAACATTCATTTCACGGTTCCATATTTATGCTGCGTCTATTTGTGAGAGGAAACGCGTCTGGAAGGTCCGAGTTGCGCCCTCTGCGGGTTACTGCGGCGAACAGAATTATAAAACTCGTTTGACTCATTACACATTTCAAAGAATTAAGATTTAAGAGTTGAAAACGTTGTCGGCGCTGAAATGGAGCCGAGGATCATGGTCTTTGCAGTTCCCTTTGTGTTTTTAGCTGCAGACGCAACGAAACGACACATTTCAATAAAAAAGCTTTGTGTTCGATGATATTGTGAGACTTTTGGCGATAAACGGCATTTGGGTTCTTGTTGCCGTGACTCCCGACCTCAGGGGAAACGCCCTAAACTGTTTCCCCCGTTTCGCCCGTTCAGGCCTGCTGTGTATAACGTGCACTGACATGGCGGTGATGGCGGGGAACAGCGGCGAGACCTGCTACAGCAAGTACGGAGCGGTGTCCATCAAGTCCAAGTTCTGCCACGAGATGGTGAGACGCCGGCGGTGCAAAGGCGGCGCCCGAGCGCACAGTGACCCGTCCTCCCTCTGCCCAGGCGCTGCGCATCATCCTGCACAGCCTGGACCAGCGCGCCGGGGTGTACCAGCGCTACGTCCAGCCGCTGCTCGCCGTCAGCGTCGACTTCTACATCCGGGTGTTCGCCAGGGTCTTCACCGGGCAGGCCAAGGTCAAGAACTCAGCCAGGTACCGGGGCGGGAGGCGGCGGGAGGCGGTCCGGACGGTGAGGGAGGCGGCGAGGGAGGCGGGAGAGGAGGGAGGGAGGGGAGGAGGGAGGGAGGAGTAGGAGGGGGAGGGAGGCGGGAGGAGAGGAGGAGGCGGGTGGACCGGGAAGGGAGGCGGGAGGAGGCGGGAGCGAAGGAGGCGGGAGCGGCGGGAGGGGCAGGGAGGGAGCGAGAGGGCGGGTGACCGGGGAAGGGAGGCGGGAAGCCGGGGGGACCCGGGAAGGAGGCGGGGGGACCCGGGGAAGGGGGAAGGGAGGCGGGGACCGGGGAAGGGGGAAGGGAGGCGGGGGGACCGGGGAAGGGGGGCGGACGGCGGGTAACGGGAATGTACTGTTGAACCAGAAAAGATGCCCAAAGGTTTGAACCGTGCGTCTTGGGTTTCTGGGCGTTGCAGTAAACAGGCCCCTGGTTTACAACTGCGTTCGGGCTGCGGTCCTTCCATCTGCAGAGAATGGCCGAAGAACCAGCAACGGAAACAAAGTTACTGTCACTTTCTGCACTATAACTTTAAACATAACGTGTAAACTTGTTGTACAAGAAATGCCTATTTTTATTTTTATTGTTATAGTCAATTTTTAAATTGTTTCCTAATGCATGCCCTTTTTTGATTGAATATATGTTGTTTTTATTATTACTCAGTGTTTTTTGTTGCCACCTTAAGGCCGAGACAAGTTCCTTACGTTTTTGAAGTTTTGTTCATTGACAATGGCAATAAACTCTTTCTGATTCTGAAGTACGAGCGCCACACGCCAGCTCAGAGGTTATAAATGCACTTCAGATGGAAGATGAGCGCCACCTGCTGCCAAACATGATGAGACCAGTTCAAATGCAGACTTGTTATGGTCCATCACATAACTCGAGGGTCTTTCAGAACGCGTGTCGTGTTACACGTGTTACAAGTTTAGTTGAGTGAATATTGAACTGTTCAGGACAAAAGTATTTAGGAAAAGTTCTTTCTTGAAAGTATTTCTTCACTTTTTGTCTCTAAATACGTGTTGTGTTTTCAGTATGAAGTATTCGGCGGCCACAGGACCTCCAGTGGGACCAGAGTGTGAGCACTGCGGGCACAGACACCAGGTCCGACCCGCCCAAACCGACCGGCAGCTTCTGGGTTGCCATAGTGATGGATGTCATGTTTTCAAACTGTCCCGCCTTGTCTTCACAGCTGGGAGGTCCGGTCTGGGCCGAACCGATCCACGACCGGGACTTTGTCCAGAGGGTCTTGTCCTCTGTGTCTGTGAACCCCACGAGGTTTGGGACGTCCCGACGCATCGAGGGCATTCTGAGCGTGGTCACTGAGGTGAGCCACGACGGGGGAGAGAGAGTGCATGTCCTGTAACTGTGAGCCCCTGAGCCCGGGCCGCGGCCCGCCCGGGCCGCAGCCCACCCGAGCCCGGGCGCTCTGTGTTTCAGTTTTGTTCCGTTCCCAAACTTCAGCCGTCGTCACAAAGTCACATTTGTTGTATCGACGTGTTTCAGGAGCTGGAGGATGTTCCTCTGTATTACACTGTGGACCACCTGAGCAGCACCATCCACAGCAACACGCCCCCTCTGCTGCAGTTCAGGTACTGCATACTGCCACTACTACTGCTTTTGCTACAGTTTTTACGACATTCACTACGACCACGACACATCTGCCGTCATAATCATGTTTGTGTTCAGGTCTGCACTGCTCCACGCCGGCCACCGGGTGTCGCTGTCGCACGCCTGTAAAAACGCCATCAAAACAGACGCTCCCGCTAAAGTCATCTGGGACGTCATGCGCTGCTGGGTGAGGACGGGAGGGCATCCGGCACACGGGGGGGAGCGGGTGGACGGGAGGGCATCCGGCACTCGGGGACGTGGAGACGGTAGGGCATCGCACGGGGGAGCGGGGAGGGACGGGAGCATCCGGCACACGGGGGGGAGCGTGGGGACGGGAGGGCATCCGGCACATCGGGGGAGCGGGTGGACGGGAGGGCATCCGGCACTACGGGGGGGAGGACGAGGACGGGAGGCATCCGGCACACGGGGGGAGCGGGAGGACGGGAGGGCATCCGGCACACGGAGAGGAGTGGAGCGAGACGGGAGGCATCCGCACACGGGTGCGGAGCGTGAGAACGGGAGGGCATCCGGCACACGGAGGGGGAGCGCCGAGGACGGGAGGGCATCCGCGACACGGGAGGGGAGCGGAAGTTGATGGTGGGACGGGAGGCATCCGGCACACGGGGGGGGGAGCGGGAGGTGGGGGAGCGGGGGAGCGGGAGGGCATCTGACTGTGTGTTCCGTTCCGCAGGAGAAGGCAAATCCGGTGAAGAGGGAGAAACTGTCTGTGACCAGTCCAGCCTTTAAGATCCTCTCCACTGATCCCAGGTCAGAACTTGCGTCCGCCATGTTAGCACGTTAGCACGCTTGCTCGTTAGCTCGTTAGCCTGTCAGTTCTAGCCTTCCACATGTTACACATGAATGTTCCTCCTCTCTTCTAACCCTGTTCTCCTCGTCACAAAGTCCTCTCCCCTCCGAGCCTCAGAAACGCTCTCGTTCTGAATCTTCTCCATAACTGACGTTTTCTCCATCTGTGACGTTGCGCCACCTGCCCGTCTCCATGGAAATGTCAGTGCTTTGCCTGGAATGTTCCACTGTATGGCATTTTACATGTCTACTGCCATGGAGACTCCAGCAGACAAAGTTATAGGTCAGATCTGTGGAGAGGCACACTTCAAGACTTCACAACACAAACTAAAAAGTGTTACATGTCATAATTGTGTAAGATCAGTTTAATGCCTGACTCTGGAACATTCAAGGCAAAGCAACATCATCGTCATGGAGACGAGGAGGTCATCTCTCACCAGAAAAGTTCCTTAGTGTACTTTAACGTTTGTCTTGCAGTCTGGAGGCGAGTTTCACGGTGAGAGACGACGCCAACCCTCAGTCCAGGAGGAAACATCTGACACGCTTCCAGGAGAACCCTCAGGCCTTCTGGGGCCCCAAGGCCAGGGCCAGAGAAGGGTAAGAAACATCACACATCCTGAGCAAAGCCAGGGGCCCTGAGGCCGCCGGGGCTGCAGCCTTCGGGGGCCCCAGGGCCAGATGATGTCTCCATGGCAACAGTAAAGGACAGTCAAAGTCATGTGATGTTTAAACTGTGCTCTTTCGTCTCAGAGGACGACTCTCCACAGATCTTCAGGACAAAAGGAAAAAGTGTCAGAACAAAAGGAAAATCCCAGAAGCTTCAGAGCTCAAGAACTTTCCCTGTAAGAAGTTCAAACAGGTGAGTTTGTTCATGCTCCGCCTCCTCAGACATGTTCACATTTAAATACACCAAACCCAAACGTGACATCCTGAAGTCTTTCTTCACGTCAGAACAGCGAGGAAAGTTGAAGCGCGCTATAGCGATGGACCACTGGACATCACATTATACTTTTTGTACTAGAAAGCGACTTATTTTTGCTTCTTTGACTGTTCGGTGACGTCCAATGGATGTTAAAATCACCCCAGATTATCCTCGTCCCAGCTCTGTCTTTCAAACATTGAAGCCACAAACAAAAACCACACGATTTAGAAAAGGACGAATCAAGACGAGTTTGAACCTGACGTCGAGGATTGACAAATGCAATCCAGATTACGTTTCATTTCAGTTTGACTCCAGTTCGGAGGACAGACGTGGAAATATCACCGAATTATTCACCATTATTTACGCGGAAACGACAGCGGCCGCCCGGTTTCCTCACTCGCGTCAAACGAAACGTCCTGAATGAAAACATAACTTCACTTTGGTCCAAATGAAAGGACGATTCTCGGGACGCACGATCGTCACGGTGAAGCACAAAACTCAAGAGTCTCCATTACGTAATGCGAGGAGTAAACGAGGCTTTTAACGAAGGTGGTCCAGCTCCAAGTGCAATAATATCACCAACACCACAAACACGGCAGTGCGGTTTCTTTTTCACTCCTTTTATTCCTCTTCATCGTATTTTTATTGAAGTTCAAGTTCAGATTCCTCTTTACGTCGTCGACATGAAATGATTTGTGCTTCCTGCGCGAGAAATCAGACGTTACATCCTGACCAGGGGGCATTTTGGGCTTGCCTGGTCCAGACAGTTCCTCTACTTGAGTACTATTCTCTCTGATCTCATTTACTGCAGAATATGAAGTAGAAGTACAAAAACGTAGATATTTGTGAGAGTTTGCTGATTGAAACGTGTATACGGTGATACTTTTGTGGTTGGTTTGCAGGCGTGTTTGTCACATTGGTTCGTCTTGAATCTAAAGTCGTTTCCCTCGTGTTCCCTTCAGGGTTCGTGTCAGTTCGGAGACAAATGCTGCTACTCTCACGACCCCGAGCTCCTGGACCGGATCAAACCCCAATGAAACGCTCAAACCGGGACTTTTACAGAACTTTATTTTTATTTTTTTA
Source organism: Chaenogobius annularis (assembly GCA_015082035.1). Classification (NCBI taxonomy): domain Eukaryota; kingdom Metazoa; phylum Chordata; class Actinopteri; order Gobiiformes; family Gobiidae; genus Chaenogobius; species Chaenogobius annularis. The sequence continues at coordinate 342,490 of BJKM01000459.1, forward strand.
TGCTGAAGACGTTCCCTGGACAAAAGGTCAGAGGTCACGCGTGATGTACAAAGAGTGTGTTTTTGTTTTGTTGACTTGTGCTCAATAAAGTCCCGACGGCGGCTTTAAACGTGTTTGATGATGTGTTCCAGCAGCAGTGACGAAGACGAAAACGAAAGCAAACGTCAGGATTTATTCAGTAATAAAATCGTTTCAATATTTACAAACATCGGCAGAAAAACATTCATTGCACATTGTGATTTTTAACCTCGTTTGTCACTTTACTTTAAGGCGGAAACTTGGTCACTTTTCTCTCGACGTAAAAGGCTTTAATGTGGAAACAAAACTGTGCAATTTTGTTGGTAATTATTTCATTTTGAATTCATGTTCCTTGGCATATTGTGCAGTTTTCTCCCACAGACACAAACATCACCTCCTTCAAATCTGAGCCCGATTTATTCAAGGTTTAAGTTAAAAAACAGGCAAAGTTTGAATTTTTGGGTACATTTTCGCTTGTTTACTCAAAGAATTAATCCAAAATCCCGTCTCTAAATGTTTTTGTATCTAATATGTCATTTTTTCAGATTTAAACGGACCAAATATGAGACATTTGTGCCGTTTTTACAGTCTTATTTTTGTCTGAAAAAAGTCACTGTTCCTGCGCCCTCTGCTGGTAAAAATAAATCAGCTGGTGTCAACGTAACACTGAATAAGTATTACTCATTTCCAATGTTCCCACATATATATATATATATATATATATATTTTCTTATCATTTTAGCATAAGCTTTTTCACGTTTTGAAGAACTGATTAAAGAAGGGAAATTTAAGATGTAAATGTGCGATCAGGAGAACTTTTGGAGTCTGACTCGGAGCAGGAACGTTCGGATCTCCATCGGCCTCAGAGTCACCTCCCAAACCGAAGGATCCACAAACATCTTCTGCTCTGGATTCTCTTCTGTGAAAGTAAAACAAAACTCTTTCATTCTGAGCTGAAAAATTTACCACATTTAAGAAAGTGATATGTCAAATAATTATTTCACAAATCTTATTAGTCTTTAGACAGTGTTCCCGTAGGCTTTATTGACTGGAAAGTAGTCTGAAATGGGGGATGAGAGAGGGGAGGACATGCAGTAAGTGTCAGTCAGGAATCGAACTCGCGACACTGCGGTCGGCTGCACTTTGAGCCTGGGATACGTGCGCTGTGCCATAACCACCATCGACCACCGGACAGCACATAAGCCATTTTATGTCCCATCCATCCAATACTTTGGGCCAATGGGTCAAAGTGCAGACCGAACAGCAGAGGGGCCAAAGCACAACCCTGTGTCACCCCTCTTTCCAGAGTCAGTCGACCGTTGATTTAAATCCTATATATTTTTTATGATTAAAGAAGTCAGTTAGACCCAGCCCTAGGTCTAGACCAGGGCTATTCAACTTAATTTTCCTGAGGGCCAGATTTCTCCGGGGGCCATGGCCTCGGGGCCGGATAGGCTACAAACCAGGTCGGAACCAAAACTAAACCAGTATCAAACCACGTCTATCTCTGTCCAAAACAGGTCTAAAGCAGAATTAAACAAGGACTAACCCAGAAAAACCAGCTAACCAGGTTTAAACTTGTACAAACCAGGAATTAAACCAGAAAAAAAATAAAAATCTATAATAACGTTTGGAAGATGGGACGCGGTCCTGATCTGGCCCCCGGGCCTTCAGTTGAATAGCCCTGGTCTAGACCGATGTGTGTCGTCTTCAGTACCCGTCTTTGGCGTCCAATCGAATCGCTTCATGTCCTTTTTCCACTGATTGGCTGAAAGGTTGAGCTCGGAGAATCCAAGAACCTCCAGAGTGGAAAACAACTTCTGAAAACACGAGAAACACGAGTATATTTTATGTCTTACAACTTTAAAATAAGTAATAGTAAACGTGTTCATTCACAAACATGGATTGTTTTCATCTGTTCAATCTCATAATAAAAAATGACTTGAACATGAATAATCAAGTTCATAGCATTTTTTATATTCCAAGCTAGAGTCATGCTCTTTCTCCAGGTTTGGTTTGTGGACGAGTTTGTTCCAATGATCGAGTTTGGGGAAATGTTCAAAAGAAAGCCGTCTCTACAGTTCATCGGCCGTGAAGTTTAAGAAACTGAAATACAGGGGACTCTTTAGAGTTCAGTTTTCTCTCAGATGTAAACGTTTCTGGACTGGGAAAAAGCTCGAGTTATTGACGTTAAACAAAGACATGAGTTTTAAAAGAAATGATCAAAGAGGAAATATTTGTCAGATACTGTTGTTTGACCATTTTATGACAAGGAATTACACTGAAGTTACAGTTCTGCAGATATGTTAAGACCACTCCTTTTGAGCGTTCTAGAGTTTTCTACAAGCTTTTCACGTAGAACTCTAATGTGACGTGTGCGTGTGGCGCCACCTGCAGGTCGACCGTCACCGGCTCTGAGCTGACGTGACTTTCCCAGCTCTGGAACTGATGCTCGAGCCTCAGCAGCACCGAGTCCGAGTCCCACTGAGACAGAGTGAGGAGGTGAACAGCAGGGGGCAGCGCAGCCTGGAGACCGGAGAACTAAACACACAAACAAACAATCATCACACGACGCGTCCAGAGATACTTTGGCTTTGTTCAAATGTCTCGACCGATCGTAACCGAGCGGGTCTTCGTGTTGCGTTTGCATGTTCTCCCTGTGTCTAGAGTACTTTTCCCATCATCTTTGTGTCGTGGTAGAAACCTAAAATAAATGTTCCAGTCCTCAAAAGGTAAAGTCTATACATCCACCAGTCTGTGACCCTCTGAACAAAGTTTGGAGTCCCCTAGTTTACTCAGGACCTGTTTGCTGTGAGGAGAGAGGGCTAACCACTCTGGTCCTAAAGGGTCCCACAGTCAGATGATTGGGTCAGAGAACGCAAAACGATCGTGTGATAAAACCTTTGAGCAGAAAAGCGTTGAGACTCACTGTGAGTTTAGTGCTGGTCTCCGGTTTGGTGAACGAGAGCAGAGGCTGCAGTACCGTCTCCTGTCCCAGGGGGCGATGTTTGTCAGCCGCGCTCTTGGGCGGATCCAGCGACAGGAGCAGACGGCCGCGGACGACCAAACCGTCAGGAAACAGGTCCGAGGTTTCGTTCAAAGGCTCCGCCACGCCGCGAACATCGTCGTACAAGAGCCGCCGGTGCAACTGCAGCGGGAAAGAGACGTGAACAATGAAGAGACGTGAACGACGGAGAGACGAGGTGAACGACGAAGAGACGAGGTGAACGACGAAGAGACGAGGTGAACGACGACGAGACGAGGTGAACGACGACGAGACGACGAAACGACGAAGAGACGAGGTGAACGACGACGAGACGAGGTGAACGACGGCGACGAGACGAGGTGAACGACGACGAGACGAGGACGAGGTGAACGACGGCGAGACGAGGTGAACGACGACGAGACGAGGTGAACGACGACGAGACGAGGACGAGAACGTGAACGCGAACGAGAGGTGAACGAGACGACGAACGACGAGACGAGAACGACGAGACGAGACGAACGAGTGTGAACGACGACGAGACGAGGTGAACGACGACGAGACGAGGTGAACGACGACGAGACGAGGTGAACGACGAGACGAGACGAGTGTGAACGACGACGAGACGAGGAACGACGACGAGACGAGGTGAACGACGACGAACGAGGTGACGAGACGAGACGAGTGAACGACGAGAGACGAGGTGAACGACGAGAGACGAGGTGAACGACGAAGAGGTGAACACGAGGAAGAGACGAGGTGAACGACGAGGTGAAAACGACGACGAGACGGGTGAACGACGACGAGACGAGGTGACAGACGACGGAGACGAGGTGAAACGACGACGAGACGAGTGAACGACGACGAGACGAGGTGAACGAACGACGGACGAGGTGAACGACGACGAGACGAGTGAACGACGACGAGACGAGGTGAACGACGACGAGACGAGGTGAACGACGAGAGACGAGGTGAACGACGAAGAGAACGACGACGAGACGAGGTGAACGACGACGAGACGAGGTGAACGATGAGTGAACGACGACGAGACGAGGTGAACGACGACGAGACGAGGTGAACGATGAGAGTGAACGACGAAGAGACGAGGTGAACGATGAGGTGAACGACGGCGAGACGAGGTGAACGACGGCGAGACGAGGTGACGACGAAGAGACGAGGTGAACGACGAAGAGACGAGGTGAACGACGAAGAGACGAGTGAACGACGAAGAGACGAGGTGAACGACGACGAGACGAGGTGAACGACGAAGAACATCTCTGAGCCTCACAAAAACACTGTTTCAACTTTCCCAGAGTTCTGATGTCAAAGGTCAAGATCTGCAGTTCTCCTGAGCTGTTTTTAACTCTTTAACTCATCACCTTCAGCAGCACAACTGTGATTACATTAGCATGTTGGGGCAAGCTAGCTTTTGTTTATTTCCCCATGGTAATTCCCTGCTGCCAGTAGATGGAGCGGTAACACAAATCCCGACGAGGGAACGCCTGACTGAGAAAGCCATGTGTGATTTTCAGTAAAAACATGATTTTATTATGTAATGAAACGCTCCTGAAAGAAAACTTGTATTGAACAAATGTAAATAAAACAATTCTTCAAGTTCTAAAACGTGACGCGCCAAAGGAACACGAGCCGGTTTAAACAGGACCAGAACAGAACCGGATCCTTTACCGCAAACGGACTTTCTCACCATGATTTCCAGGGAGCCGTTCTGGAGGCTGCTCCCCCCCTGAGAGCGGTCCGTCACCACAGTCAGCTGGTGCTCTTCGTCCTGGATGGAACACGCCGTCAAATCAGAATCTACATGAAGTGTAAAGAACGTCCGGGGTCAGACACGCACCCTGACGAAGGCCCTGGAGTTGATTGGATAGTAGTTTCCGGCGACGGGCTCCGACTGCTTCAGGTTCCACGTCGGGCGGTAATCTTTCCTGGAGCGCAAAATGGAACGCGTTATTATCTTCAGCGACCGAGTGAGACCCCTGTCCAGTGAGTGTTCGAGACCTCCTCCTCAGCAGCTCGCGGCCGTTCGAGTCGGTGTAGAAAACGCCTCCCGATCGGATGCTGGTGTCGATGCGGGTGATCACCTCTTTGCCGAAATCGTCGCTGAAACGGAAACAGACACGAAGTCACCGAATTCGGACGCGCACTCGATTGAACAGAGGGGAAATAAATGGGGAAAAGAGGGGTCGATTTTGTTTTGACCGTCGACGAATGGGAAAATATATGTACTTCACCAAATCACACGTTTGGAAAGAACTGGAAACACTTTAGAACAGGGCTATTCAACCTAAGGCCCGGGGGCCAGATCAGGCCCACGACCGTCTTCCAAATGTTGAAAAAAATAAAATACTGGTTTGATTCTGGGTTAGTCCTGGTTCAGACCTGGTTGGTTCTAGTCCGGTCCCAACTTAATTCTGGTTCAGTTCTGGGTGGGTGAGCTATGTTGGTAAAGTATTTTGAATGTTATTTCTCACAAAAATGTAATCTAGCAGTAGTTATTTTATTATATTCACTGAATGTATTGAAATGGTGCGGCCCAAATGTTACAGTGTCGCGTTGTGCACTTCCGGCCCCGAGACCACGGCCCTCCAAAAAATCTGGCCCTCGGGAAAATAGAGTTGAATATTCCTGCTTTAGAATAAGGAATTGAAATACGGTGATTAACAGATCATTTACAACAACAAAACTTACAAAATTTACAAATCATGACCAAAAATAAACTAACATTAACCAGCCCACTAATCCTAACCCTATTAAATTATTAGTTTGTCAGTGATTAATAATTATTTATAAATGCTTTTGGATTAAAAAATAAAAATCACATTTAGACTATTTCAATTTACCCGACTTTGGACTAAATGAGCCTTTAATTTTTTTTAGTAAAGTGTCATGATTTTGTTTCTTTTTGTGTTCGTTTTGTCCAGACTTTTTAGTTTAATTATATTATAAAAATGACTTATTTCCTGCTGCTGCCGCTTATGCTCGTTACCCATTTGCGCCGCAGTGTGTTCAGCTGTCAAACTAAAGATCTAAAGAACCTAAATGAGCATGAGCGGGTCTGGTGTGGTTGGCTCACTCGATGGGCACAGGTCCGATGGTCCACTCCAGCTCCAGAGCTCTGCTGCTCGAGTAAAGCCTCACGACCTGCGACGCCCACGGACCGAACCACTGACGCACCTCCTGCAGTACCGACGTCTGAACACAGAGGGCAGTCACCGGTGTGTGAGCCAGACATCACCACAGCAGACAAAAGACATCACCACCACGGGCATCACACACCATCACACGGCATAACATCACACGCATCACATCACCACCATCACACGGCATAACATCACACGGGCATCACACACCACCATCACACGGGCATAACACTCACACGGGCATCACATCACCACCATCACACGGGCATAACATCACACGGGCATCACATCACCACCATCACACGGTCAACGTCACCACCACCATCACACGGCGTCAACCACCATCACTACGGCATCACTGCACCCATCACACGGTCACTTCACCAACCATCACGGCGTCACGTCACCACCACCACGGCGTCACGTCACCACCATCACACGGGCGTCACGTCACCACCATCACACGGGCGTCACGTACCCACCATCACACGGGTCACTCACCACCATACACACGCGCTCAATCCACCACCATCACACGGGCGTCAATCACCACACCATCACACGGGCGTCACGTCACCACCATCACACGGGCGTCACGTCACCACCATCACACGGGCGTCACGTCACCACCATCACACGGGCGTCACGTCACCACCATCACACGGGCGTCACGTCACCACCATCACCGGGCGTCACGTCACCAACATCACACGGGCGTCACGTCACCACCATCCAACGGGCGTCACGTGACCACCATCACACGGCGTCACGTCACCCCATCACACGGGCGTCACATCACCACCACCATCACACGGGACGGCTCACGTCACCACCATCACACGGGCGTCACGTCACCACCATCACAGGGCGTCACGTCACATCACACGGCATCACGTCACCACCATCACACGGGCGTCACGTCACCACCATCACACGGGCGTCACGTCACCACCATCACACGGGCGTCACGTCACCACCATCACACGGGCGTCACGTCACCACCATCACACGGCGTCACGTCACCACCATCACACGGGCGTCACATCACCATCACACGGGCGTCACCACCATCACACGGGCGTCACGTCACACCACCATCACAACGGGCGTCACGTCACCACCACCATCACACGGGCGTCACGTCACCACCATCACACGGGCGTCACGTCACCACCATCACACGGGCGTCACGTCACCACCATCACACGCGTCACTTTCCCAGCCGTAACATTAAAGGGCCTTCGCGTCACTTTCCCAGCCGTAACATTAAAGGGCCTTCGCGTCACTTTCCCAGCCGTAACATTAAAGGGCCTTCGCGTCACTTTCCCAGCCGTAACATTAAAGGGCCTTCGCGTCACTTTCCCAGCCGTAACATTAAAGGGCCTTCGCGTCACTTTCCCGGCCGTAACATTAAAGGGCCTTCACGTCACTTTTCCGGCCGTATTCCGCAGTAAGCGTTAGCCTTGTACCTGTATAACTTCAGTCTTGGCGGTTTGGCTGATGACAAATGTGTGGGAGGAGTTTGGTCTGAAGATGTAAGCTCCTGAAGGCTGATTACTGTCGCTGCTGTTCCCGTCACTCGCATTGTACCTGAACACAAAATACACAAAGTAAATGTACTACTACTACTTTCAAATGTACCAGCCTGTCCCACTTCCTGTAATACAGCTCGTATTACACTTCCACAAAAGTACAGTAACAACAAACAGTTACAAAAAGGTAGTACGTGTTGAAGACGGCGAGGTTTGAACTGTCAAACTTCAGGTGAGTGGGCGAAAGCTGAACCAAAACACTCACCAGAAGAAGTTCTGCGTCAGGTCGATTCTCTGTTTGGTCTCCAGGTTCACGAGCCCACTCAACAGACCAGTGTCCGGGTCGAACGTGGCCCGGAGAAACTACCACACAGAGGACTGGGGTTAGACCGGGTTTGGATTCGTATACATTTATATTCGTATACATTTATATTCGCATACATTTACATTCTGCATTATTTGTACTGTTACGGTCCTTCAAACCCGCGCTTGTTCCTTGAGTCTCATGTTTTAAAATGTTTGAAAACGACACAGCGGGATTTGGTGTTTGCGCTCCATCTACTGGCAGCAGAGGGAATTACCATGGGGAAATAAACTAAAGCTAGCCTCGACATGCTAATGTAGCACACAGTTGTGATGAAGGTGATTTGAGTCAGAAATGTTCAGAATGAGTCTGACAGCTCAGGAGACCTCCAGATCTCTACGTTTGATAAAGTCCCAAACCTGGGAAAGTTTCTTTTGTGGTTTGTGAGGTTCAGAGAAGACAAGCTCGTAAACAGGAAGTGCGAATGAAGCTAAACATCTCAATGTGGTTAAAAGAGAGAACGTCATAAAGCCTGATGTGCCCACCTTGTTCTCGATCTGCCTCGGTCTCTGGTTCAGTCTGGTCTTGGTCCCGCTCTTGGTCTCTGCCTCTGGTCTGATCTTGGCTCTGGTCTGGTCCTCGATCTGGGACACAGCGTAGGAGCTGAACCCGAGGGGAGGGGCCTGGACCTCAAACACCAGCTCGTTCACAGCGAAGCCGCGGCCCCTCCTCACGTCACGAGTGGAGCGCGACACTGGCACCACCTACAGGACGAGATGGAATATTACACACACGCACACGCACACGCACACGCACACGCACACGCACACGCACACGCACACGCACACACACACACAGGGTTTTTCTTCTGCGTAAAACTCCGATCTCACACCTGGTTTTCCACAGAGGTCCCGTCTGGATCAGAGACCGAGTACTGAGTCCCGTTCACAGGGAGTCGGACCGGCCACAGCACAGGACGTCCCAGAGGGTTAAACACGGTCACTGTGAACTGGAGCAAATACTAAACTATTATCACCACTGAATGAGTCACACAGACGTAATCGTACTGCTGCCCGGTCCGGACCTGGCGGCTGGCCTCGGTGAAGTGGCACACGCTGATGTTGAGGAGGTCACAGTAAACTCTGGGCGCCGTGGAGCCGCTCAGAGCAGACAGACTGTTACTCACCACCACCTGACACACACACAGAGCGGGAAACATAAGGCCTGCTGCGAGCCCAGAGCCCGCTAAAAGACTGGAAGGGCAGAAACCTGGCAGGTGTTCCAGCCCGAGGCCAGGCGCCGAGCGTAGTCATTGGCCACGTGTTGTTTGGACGTCCCGGAGACGGCGTCGTGATGCTGAGCCACGGCCAGAGACTTCCCTAAACAGAAAACAAGAACTCCTCACTCGAAATAAGAGTGTTTCCTCTGTGCACCAGAGTTCACTCCATTTACTTCACTGGCCAAAGACCTGAGGCCTGGACATGCGCGCTCGCTGCCCTGATGCGCCAGGCACGGGAGGGGCACGAGGAGCGGCAGGGGCGGGAGAAGTGGCAGGAGGAACTCGAGGAGCGGGAAGAGCACGAGGCAGCAGCAGGAGGAGCAGCAGGAGGAGCACGAGGAACAGCAGGAGGAGCAAGAGGAGCAGGCGCAGGAAGAGGAGCGGCAGGAGCAGGAACTCGAGGAGCGGGAAGAGCACGAGGAGCAGCAGGAGGAGCAGAGCACGGAGGAGCAGAGCAGCGGAGGAGGAGGAGCAGGCAGGAGAGGAGGAAGAGGAGCGGCAGGAGCAGGAAGAGGAGCGGCAGGAGCAGGAACTCGAGGAGCGGGAAGAGCACGAGGAGCAGCAGGAGGAGCACGAGGAAGCAGCGGGAGGAGCAGGCGCAGGAAGAGGAGCGGCAGGAGCAGGAAGAGGAGCAGGCAGGAGCAGGAGGAGGAGGGCAGGAGCAGGAAGTCAGAACTCGAGGAGCGGGAAGAGCACGAGGAGCAGGAGGAGCAGCACAGGAGCAGGAGGAGCAGGCGCAGGAAGAGGAGCGGCAGGCGCACAAGGAGCAGGAGGAGCAGGAAGAGGAGCGGCAGGCGCAGGAGCAGCAGGAGCAAGAGCGGCAGGAGCAAGAGCGGCAGGAGCAAGAGCGGCAGGAGCGAGCAGGAGCAGGAGCGGCAGGAGCGACAGGAGCAAGAGCGGCAGGAGCGACAGGAGCAAGAGCGGCAGGAGCGGCTGCATCAGAAAAACAAACCAAACTCGTGAGGGGTACAAATGTAACTGCGGTGCCGTGACTCCCTCCTGACACCAGAGGGCGATGCTGAGACATTTGCACAGAGGAAACTGAACAAAACAAACTTTAGATGTGATGAATGACATACTCATCGTGAGGCTGTCTCCTTTTCCAAACGGGCCGCTCCTGGACGCTCCTCCTCCCAGAACCTCCAGCTGATTACACGTCTGTGACATCACAGCGTGTTAATACTGCAGCTCTTTCACAAACTGAGCACTTCCGGAGCTGACCTGCAGGAGGCCGTTGCTGATCCTCTCGTAGCGTTTGAGCGCCGGGCGACTGGTGAAGTATCCGGTCCAGAAGTCGTGAGCGTCGTCGGCGTACGGGAAGAAGTCATCCGTCTTTAACGCCCTGAACGCAGCGAGGGGACGCGTTTTGGTTCAGTGTGTTCTCTTGTTTGCCTGAACACGTTCCCCCCCTCGTCTCCACCACGTTCCCCACCACATTCCCCACCACGTTCCCCACCACGTTCCCCTCCCTCGTCCCCCCTCCCCTCGTCTCTACCTCGTTACCCCTCACTAGTTTCCCCACACGTTCCCCCTTCACTCGTTTCCTGACTCGTTCCCCCCTCGTTTCCTCACTCGTTCCCTCTTCACTTCGTTTCCCCCTTCACTCGTTTCCCCCTTCACTCGTTTCCCCCTTCACTCGTTCCCCCTTCACTCGTTTCCCCTTCACTCGTTTCCCCCTTCACTCGTTTCCCCCTTCACTCGTTTCCCCCTTCACTCGTTCCCCCCTTCACTCGTTTCCCCTTCACTCGTTCCCCCCTTCACTCGTTCCCCCCTCGTTTCCTCACACGTTCCCCCCTCGTTTCCTCACATGTTTCCCTGAACACGTCTCCCCCTCAGTCCTCCCCCTCAGTCTCCCCCTCACCCCCCCCCCCCCTCACCCGTCCCCTCCTCACCCGTCCCCCTCCTCACCCGTCCCCCTCCTCACCCGTCCCCCTCCTCACCCGTCCCCTCCTCACCCGTCCCCCTCCTCACCCGTCCCCCCCCTCAGTCCCCTCACCAGGTCTGGTTGGCCCGGTGCAGCTCCTGGACGTAGCAGGAGGGCGTGGAGTAGAGCACGTTCACTGCGCTGCCGTTCTTCTGCCGCTCGTTCACGTACGCGATCAGCTTGTCCAGGTTCTTGTACCACAGGTTTGCGTTTTCGTACTGGAAGTCGGAGCCCATGGTCATGATGATGTGGCTCGTCTTGTACACCTCGGCCTGAAGACAGACTTTATTACTCGTGCGTGAAGCGGGAAAGCTAACCGCTATCCGCGACTGAAACGGGGAAAGCTAACCGCTATCCGCGACTGAAAACGGGGAAAGCTAACCGCTATCCGCGACTGAAACGGGAAAGCTAAACCGCTATCCGCGACTGAAACGGGGAAAGCTAACCGCTATCCGCGACTGAAACGGGGAAAGCTAACCGCTATCCGCGACTGAAACGGGGAAAGCTAACCGCTATCCGCGACTGAAACGGGGAAAGCTAACCGCTATCCGCGACTGAAACGGGGAAAGCTATCCGCTATCCGCGACTGAAACGGGGAAAGCTATCCGCTATCCGCGACTGAAACGGGGAAAGCTATCCGCTACCGCGACTAACGGGGAAAGCTATCCGCGACTGAAACGGGGAAAGCTATCCGCGACTGAAACGGGGGAAAGCTATCCGCTATCCGCGACTGAAACGGGGAAAGCTAACCGCTATCCGCGACTGAAACGGGGAAAGCTATCCGCTATCCGCGACTGAAACCGTGAAAGCTATCCGCTATCCGCGACTGAAACCGTGAAAGCTAACCGCTATCCGCGACTGAAACCGGGAAAGCTAATTGCTACACTCTACCACTCTAATCATTTAAGAAGCTCAACACACACACATTCGATTAGCAAGTCGAAGTGTCCTTTATCTCCCCCTGCCATTAGCAAACAAGCTAGCTAAGCTCTGCAGTGTGACGGCAGCAACGAGAAACTACCTTCAGCTTAGATTTGGCTGTTTAACGTTAACTTAAGCAAAATGAAATGGGTTAATGAGGAGCATTTTTCACGTTAATGTTGTCGGCGCATGACATCTACTGTAGGCAACATTTTCACAACTTTTCACCATTCAAAAAGATGAAATATTTCGTTTTGAATTGCTAACTAGCGAAGGCTAACGCGCTAACACACCCACAGACCTGAAAGAGGCGCGTTCTCACGTTCCGCGCTCTCTTCGGGTGCATTTCCCGATCGTCCTAAACGGAATATCAGCATTTTGATTGGACTCGTTTGAATTCAATATTCACGGCGCATTCTGAAGAGTAAAACGCATTCCTGTCGCGCTGCAGTTTCATTGGTGCAGATGCCGCCGCGTATTCACAGAGCAGCGGGTTACTTTCAGTTACTTTCAGTTACTTTCAGTTACTTTCAGTTACTTTCAGTTACTTTCAGTTACTTTCAGTTACTTTCAGTTACTTTCAGTTACTTTCAGTTACTTTCAAGTAAACCAACCAAAGCAAACGTTAAGTTACTCTCCCGAACTCTGCGTTTGGTTTTTGGCCTCATTGACGACCGGTTGCCCCCGGCGCCGACGCCCGGTTTGTACCTGCTCGTGCGCCGCGTCCAGGAAACGCTGCACCACGTCGTCCACGTTATAGTCCTCCAGCTCGGGGTCGTCTCGGATCGGAGCATCGTCGCACAACTGGTCCCAACAGAAGCCCTCGGGGGGATTGTACCCGTTTGGAAGGACCCCTGAGGAGAGACGGGGGAGGAAGGAGAGGGCAGGAGAGAGAGAGGGAGGACGAAGGAGAGGAAGGAGAGAGGAGGGAAGGAAGGAGGGCAGGAGAGAGACGGGACAGGGCAGGAGAGAGGAAGAGAGGCCAGGAGAGGGGGCTGGAGGAGGAAGGAAGGGCCAGAGAGGGGGAGGAGGAAGGAGAGGGGAGGGAGGAGGAGAGGGCAGGAGAAGGGGGAGGGGAGAGGAAGAGGGCGAGGAGAGGGGAGGAGAAGGAGGGAGGCAGGAGAGAGGGGGAGGGAGGAAGGAGAGAGGAGGGAGAAAGGAGAGGGCAGGAGGGAGTGAGTGTCAGGAGGAGCGGTATTTGGATTTCTTTAGTCTTTGAGTAAACTAAATCTGACTGAAAAGGCCAACATTTGAAATTGTTAAATGATGTAGCTTTAATGAGTTTCTTTGGCTCTGCGTCATGGAAATACAGAGATCTATGTCGTATTTAAGTTCACAAATCATCCGGGTCAGGGGTCACAGGTCAGGGGTCAGGGGTCGACCGCGCATCACTAAAAGCTCCTGAAGAACATGTTTGAAGGCCGATAACATAAAACGTCCTCTTGAACACTTGACTTTTAAACCAAGTTTCTGGGACAAAAACTCGTGCAATGGAAACAATGGATGGATACCTTTGGGCGTACTTTTGGCAGCAGGAAAAACGAATGATCGCAAAGAAACGGAAGCAGAATGAACAAACTGTCGAGGTTTAAAACTAAATAATGATGTCGATGGTTCAGCTGCTCTTTAAAACTAAATAATGATGTCGATGGTCAGCTTGCTCTTCGATTGGTCATTCCCGCTCCGTGTCATGGGTTCGTCTGTTCCATTATATATACAAGTAAAAAGGGGGCGTGGCAGTGGCGGGCCGTACCGGTGAACAGGTCGGCCATGGGGGGCGTGAGACTGTCCGACGCTCTCCACAGCAGCTCCTGGTCCAGACTCTTCCGTCTCTGAGCTCGGTCCTGGTAGTCCAGACGGCCGAAGAAGAAGCCGTCGTAGCCCATCTGAGAAGACAAACGAGGGTCCGCCGTTTGAGGGCGTCCAGTTCATTCAGACGGACCCTTTTCACTAAAATGTGGTTGACTAAATCTGAAATGCATTTAACAAACAAAAGTGTGTAGAAGAAGACATATGTGGGAAACTTGAAACCAGGTGTTTTTCTGAGGCTCAGAGAGGAGCTCGTAAACAGGACTAACTCAAAGTGTGAATGAAGCTTGTGAGGAGGTCCTCTGAAGCGCCCTGACCTGAGCGAACATGGAGGCGTGTTCTCGGGCGTGTCCGAAGGGGTCGATGTGCCAGGCCACCCGGGGTCTCCCACACGCCCCGAACGTCTCATTCAGGAAGCGCAGCCCCAAAGTCATCTGGTCGATCACGGCGCTGTAGTGAGTCGCAGCCTCATCGCTCATGCACCAGCCGCCGTTCACGAACTCCAGACGACCTGCAGGAGGGACCGGGTCTGAGGTCCGGGGTCTGAGGTCCGGGGTCTGAGCCAGGACTATAACGAGGCTGAAGCGGTATCTACTAAATCTGGACTAAAGCAGGACTAAGTCCTGAGTCAAGCACTAGAACCTTCTTTACTGTGTGAAGACTAAAGCAGGGGCTAAAGCAGGACTAAAGCAGGACTAAAGCAGGGACTAATGCAGGACTGAACCTGGGCTAAAGCAGGGGCTAAAGCAGGGGCTAAAGCAGGGGCTAAAGCAGGGGCTAATGCAGGGGCTAATGCAGGGGCTAATGCAGGGGCTAAAGCAGGGTGTCTAAAGCAGGGACTAATGCAGGACTGAACCTGGGCTAAAGGCTAAAGCAGGGGCTAAAGCAGGGCTAAAGCAGGGGCTAAAGCAGGGGCTAAAGCAGGGGCTAAAGCAGGGCTAAAGCAGGGGCTAAAGCAGGGGCTAAAGCAGGGGCTAATGCAGGGGCTAAAGCAGGGGCTAATGCAGGGGCTAATGCAGGGGGCTAAAGCAGGGGCTAAAGCAGGGGCTAAAGCAGGGGCTAATGCAGGGGCTAAAGCAGGGGCTAAAGCAGGGGCTAAAAGCAGGAGCACATTTTACACATGATTTTACACTGAGCTCTAAAGACCTTTTAAGATCCTGGAGGCAAAAGAAAGTAAACTTCACATATTTTCTAAGTTTAACAAACACAGAATACTGGGATTTTAAGTCTTTACAGTCTTTAACACCCATTTAGATTGAACACAAGAGTTTGTTTTGCCTTAAACAAATGTATTCAAATTACACAAAGTACTTTTGTGGCAACATATGTAATATATCTGGACGAAATGAAAAACTATTTTGTCTGCAAGTATTTGTCTAATAAAACCTAAAAAAGGCTAAGTGTCTTTAATCTTTCCTATTAAATGAGGTAAAACACAAGGTTAAATGTGTTTTGTGAGATTCTGAGCTTGATCCTGGTTTTCCACAAAACGTTTGCCAAACGTTTTGAGACTCTAAACGGATTTTCTTTACAAACTTCTCTGCAGTACCACACGGCCACCACCAGAGTGTGCTCACCCTGGTCGACGAGCATTCGGACGTCGCGCCTCATGTTCTCGTCCTGGCGCCTCCACCAGCGGAAGAAGAAGGCCGTCTCCACGTAGATGAAGCGGCGCGCGCGGGTTCTTCAGGAGCTGGTCCACCACCGAGTCCAGGATGTACTGGACCCCCGCGTGCTGGATGTCGTTACGGTCTGGGGCCACAGGGGGGGCGACAGAGAGCTCAGAGGGATTTACATTGCCCACTTTGGCCGAGCGTCATGAACGTGACAAAAGCACAGCATTTGAGCGGCGACGTCACGATTCCCGCGCTCTGTCATGTGACCGCGCCTCGAGTTTGGGCGCGGCTTTACCAAAAGTCACTTTCTCAACGACAGAATAAAGTTAAACGTGACAAAAACACAAACTAAAGTTCTTTACATTTAGGGCTAATTTTGGGCCGAATATTGGACAAAAAAAAGACTTAAGTTTTACGTCTAAAATGGTCTCGATTGTCATTTTTTGGTTCTCGCGATTATGTTGTGACCTGAATAATCATGATTAACCGAGTAACCGTGACAACCCGAGCGGCAACTATGCGTTTCTTTTGTTGATTTGGTCCATTTGTAATATTACTTTGGATTTTGCGCTCTGGTCTTGTTTTGTGATTGTTCTTTGTTTACTGTTTTAAACTTTAAAAACAATTAAAAAATTAAAACATCTGGGGAAAAAAAATCTGAAAAAAAAATAGAATTAAAATAAAATATATTCATCAAGATTATTCAGTTAATCATTAAAGGGGACGTGTTATACAAAATCAGCTTTAATTGCCGTTTAACCTGGATTCCACACTTGTATTGTCCTGCAAATGAAGCTCCAGCGCTCCGTGAGAATTCATGTTCCCACCCACCCCCTATCCCCGCCCACATGCCCGTGCACAGTGTGATCGTCTCTACAGAAGAGTGTACTCGGCGCGCCTCACATTTTACGACTTAACTGCCGTTTTTCCGCTTCAGCGGCATAAAAACGCCTCATAAACGTCATGTGACCAGCGACTGACCAGCCCGCGCCCCGTGTTCGGACGCCGCCTTACCTCCGTAGAAGTACTGGTCCACGGTCTTGAGCCAGCCCACGTCGTCGTGCGTGTGAGGAACGAGGTGCACGTTCAGAAAGCCCGGCTTGGTCACGTGACACGACTGAACGGCACAAAGGGGGCGACAGCACGTCAAAAGGGGGCGCGTGACACAGTTCTGCATAAACTGTGACTGGAATGAGTGTCCCTGGTGTGATGTCACTTCCTGTCCCTGGTGTGATGTCACTTCCTGTCCCTGGTGTGATGTCACTTCCTGTCATTTTCCACAGATTTTTCAGCGTTTTCTCCACAAAAACCTGCTCGATCGATGTAAAACTATCGACAGGTACAAAAACACAGAATAAAGTCAACACTAGAACATCGTGAAAACCTGTCAGAGGAACTTTAAATATAGTTTGGGGATTGGGCGATTTGCCCAAATGATCTATAAGAAAATCAGGGCCGTTGCCATAGTAATTAACAGTTCAGAATGAATCTTTCCCCTGGTGGAAAGTGCTCAAACTGTGGGAGGAGAAAAAGTTTGAGCTGACGCAGCGTAAAACTGAAACATTTGTGAAGCCGGAAGTGACAACATCTCGAAAACAGAATCAGATTTGATTATTAATATTATATTATCCAGCCTATGATAAAAAACACTAATATAGTACTTTATAAATATTACCACGCACCTCTGAGATATTAAAGCTAAATCGGGTTGGATCAATTGTTTCAGTTTCGATTAAAGTGTGCCGATATATCGATACAACCTCTTTCAAGTAGAAAACAATAAAACGCGTGAATTCCCCAAACACCGACTCATAACGTGGAAGTGAATGTTTTATTACATTTGTAGGTCTGAAACATCTGATAAGAACTTCCTTTTCCTGAAGTGAACCACAAACAGGAAATAATGACGTTTTTCTAACATTAACATACATGTGACGGCTTTATTATTCCATTTAAAAACTGTAAAACACAAAAGAACGTGGCGCGCGCGTGTGACAGAATCACAGCCGCGTCACGAGTCACTGGCGCAAAGTGAAAGCTCAAGAGCGCGTCTGGAATGCGGTCAAAGCGGCCGTTTCTCACCTCGTAGCCGCATTTCGCCGCGTGTTTTCCTCCGGGAGCGCGCGGGAAACCCGAGACGGCGCAGAAAAGGAGTGAAACGGCGCAGAAAGCAGCGGCAGAGCGCAGAAGTGCGCCGCGTCCGCTGCTGCTGCTGCGCGCCATGTTGGACACTTCGAACGAGTCATGTGACCGGTGTTTATGTTCCGCTGGTCACGTGAGGGAAGGACGCGCGGGGGCGGGGCTTGAGGATCGTAAATGACGCGTTTTAAAGCGTGAACCTTGAACATGTTTGAAGACGCGTTCATAAACCCGGAAACGCTCACGTGGCCCGCCCACAAACGGGCAGCACGAAACTATGGGTTCAAAACCAGGTTCAAAACCAGATTATTGGCATTAGTGCGAGTATCGATCTGCGCCCAGAACCAAACTACAGGAGAAATGGGACAGAATTGGAGAGTAGGCCCGTTTCACCAAACTGCCTTAAAAATGAGGCCTATATAGGGCCTATCACCAAAAGGGCCTGTCATGAAAAAGACCTGTGGTGAACAGGGCCCATCGCGAAAAGGTCCGAAAGGCCTATCGCGAAAAGGTCCTATCGCGAAAAGGTCCTATCACGAAAAGGGCCTATCGCGAAAAGGTCCTATCGCGAAAAGGTCCTATCGCGAAAAGGTCCAACAGGTCTATCGCGAAAAGGTCCTATCGCGAAAAGGTCCTATCACGAAAAGGGCCTATCGCGAAAAGGGCCTATCGCGAAAAGGGCCTATTGTGAAAAGGTCCTAACCTGAACAAGGCCCATCATGAACTACAGTGAAAAGTTTTGTGTTTTAGTTAGGACTAAACCAGGACTAAACCAGGACTAAACCAGGACTAAACCAGGTCTAACCAGGACTAAACTAGGACTAAACCAGGTCTAACACGGACTAAACCAGGTCTAAACCAGGACTAAAGCAGGTCTGAACCAGGACTAAACCAGGACTAAACAAGGACTAAACCAGGTCTAAACCAGGACTAAACCAGGTCTAAAGCAGGTCTGAACCAGGACTAAAGCAGGTCTAAACCAGGTCTAAAGCAGGTCTAAACCAGGACTAAACCAGGTCTAAAGCAGGTCTGAACCAGGACTAAAGCAGGTCTAAACCAGGACTAAAGCAGGTCTGAACCAGGACTAACCAGATAAACTAGGACTAAACCAGGACTAAACCAGGACTAAACCAGGACTAAAGCAGGTCTGAACCAGACTAACTAAACCAGGACTAAAGCAGGTCTAAACCAGGACTAAAACCAGGACTAAACCAGGTCTAAACCAGGTAAACTAAAACCAGGTCTGAACCAGGACTAAAGCAGGTCTAAACCAGGTCTAAAGCAGGTCTAAACCAGGACTAAACCAGGTCTAAAGCAGGTCTGAACAGGATAACCAGGACTAAACAGGTCTAAACAGGACTAAAGCAGGTCTAAACCAGGACTAAAGCAGGTCTAAACCAGGACTAAACCAGGACTAACCAGGACTAAACCAGGACTCTAAACCAGGACTAAACAGTCTAAACCAGGTCTAAACCAGGTCTAACCAGGACAAACCAGGTCTAAAGCAGGTCTAAACCAGGACTAAACCAGGTCTAAACCAGGTCTAAACCAGGACTAAACCAGGACTAAACCAGGTCTAAACCAGGACTAAACCAGGTCTAAACCAGGACTAAACCAGGACTTTCAGCTCAAGTAAGAAAACACGTTTGTTTGGTGAAGTTTATTGTCAAAGTCAAAAATAAAAACACTTTCAAACAGAAAAAGAACATCATGGAAAAGTTCCAGTTGTTTCATTTCCTACGTTTTCGAAGCCCGTTTTGTCTTTGTACGTTTCAAATGGCGGCGCGTAAATCTAAAGGCGGTCCGTCCCTTTCCTGAGGAGGGTCCGCGCGCCAGGAATGTTCCACTGTGCAGCTTTAATGCCCTTTCCATCGATGCAACAACGTGAGAATGCGAAAGCGCTTTGGGGATTTGGCAAAAGCTTCAGGAAGTTTAGAAAAGGAAACGGTCGAGTGTTGAGCGCAGGAGGTTCGAGAGGACGTTCGCAGAGGTGAAGGACGTTCGCAGGAGGTTGGAGAGGACGTTGGCAGGAGGTTGGAGAGGACGTTCGCAGGAGGTTCGAGAGGACGTTCGCAGGAGGTTGGAGAGGACGTTGGCAGGAGGTTGGAGAGGACGTTCGCAGGAGGTTCTAAGAGGACGTTCGCAGGAGGTTGGAGAGGACGTTCGCAGGAGGTTTTTCCAAAGCTCCACGTGAGAAGGCACATCATCACGTTTCACTCAGCCAATCATCGATATTACGACAAACGAAACGCATTAAAGTCAGAGTTGATTCATGATTTTCACCCTGATTTAGTCTTTAGTACATTCAAATATCTTGTTTCAGGATCGCAGTACTCAGCGGCCGTATCGCATATTTAAATACTTTCCGACATCATTAGGCCCTATTTGAATACAAATGTGTGTATTGTGTAGAGAACCCGGCTGTACCTGTCGCTTAGCGCTCTAAAACATGCTCGGAAATATTGTGTTTTAATTACAATGTCACAATACAACTTTTTAAACAAATGTCACACATTTTATTAAAACTTTATTATTTTTGTTTTTTATTTAATTTGATTTGTTATAAACATTTTTTTTTAAATAAAACTCACAATATGATTTTCCCACAAAAATGATGCGGCCCTAGTGGTCGTCACATGTAGTGACAGTGAATATTAGAGCTCCATAAGTGCTCGGTGAGGGCGGGGCACAGTGCTCGTTGAGGGCGGGGCACAGTGCTCGGTGAGGGCGGGGCACAGTGCTCGGTGAGGGCGGGCCACAGTGCTCGGTGAGGGCGGGGCACAGTGCTCGGTGAAGGCGGGGCACAGTGCTCGGTGAGGGGGGCACAGTGCTCGGTGAGGGCGGGGCACAGTGCTCGGTGAGGGCGGGGCACAGTGCTCGGTGAGGGCGGGGCCTGAAGCTCCACAAACACAAACAGTTGGTTTGTAAAGTTTTGTAAAGCGGGTCAGAGCGGGTCAGGAACGCTCAGAGTGGGCCTGTCATGGTCTGTAGTAACGGTCAGAGTGGGCCTGTAATGGTCCGTAACGGTCAGAGTGGGCCTGTCATGGTCAGTAACGGTCAGAGTGGGCCTGTAATGGTCCGTAACGGTCAGAGTGGGCCTGTCGTCATGGTCAGTAAGTGGGCGGTCAGAGTGGGCGTAATGGTCTGTCCAGAGTGGGCTGATGGTCCGTAACGGTCAGAGTGGGCCCGTCATGGTCAGTAACGGTCAGAGTGGGCGCTGTCCCTGATTTTTACTCTTAAAAACATGAAGAACCTGTTTTGCAGCGGTCCAAAGTTCTTCCTCACTTGACGTCTTCAGTAATGATTCACAGCGATGAGTTTATACGAGTTTCACCACTTTCAGAGGTCAGAGCGGTTTGCCCGTCACGCCACCGCTCCGAGCGCACTTTCAGGGGTCTCACTGTGACCCAAAGAGCTGCGGTCACAGTACATGTATATGAAAAAGACCCTTTAACTCCACGTTCAGACGGACTCGGCTCTCGTTTGGTTTTGGATGGCGTTAGCTCCGTTGTGGGCCAGTTTGGTCTTGGCAAACAGGAAACGGACTAAACACAGAATATAAAGCACTTCACAACGCAGGGTCTTTGGGGTGGGCTGCGATATGTGTCCAGAACAACAGAAGGTCATGTGAACAGCCGGGTTTTGTTGGAGCTGAACATTATATTACTGTGGAATCAAATATATCACGATAACGCGCTACAATTTCGTACACGAAAACAGTGAAAAAGGCCGCTTCATCACCTGTTGCTAACGTGCTTCGCTAGCTGTGTTTTGCTAAGCATGTGGGCGCGACGTTAGCATTAGCATCAGTGCACATACGCCGCTTTAGCACAAGATCAGGTCTTGTTTTGGCCTGAGTCTTGCGTTCTCTCTGATCCAATCAGAGGCCGTCCTGTGGAGCTCCGCCTCCTCTTTAGCTAAAGTCCAACAGCTCCAGAACCTCTCAGGGTCCACTTTGGATCCAGACGGCGCAGACCCTTTCTGACCGTACACTTCTGCTCCAAAGTGAACCAGTGGAAACATGGCTTTTGTGTCCTTGGCAGTAGTAATTGTTTAGCAGGTTAGTAGTGTGGTTAGTAGTAGTAGAAGTTAACTGGTCAAGCCCATGGTCAATGAGCGGCGCATGCAAAAGGCAAAGCTGAGGCTACGTTTGGATCCGTGCACTTTGACCTGCAGTTCAGCGACACAGATCTACAAGGCCTGTGGTGGTAGAAGCAGCAGCACAAGTAAAAGTAGAAGTAATAGTAATGTAACAGAAGTAACGGCGCTACGACCCGGGCGTCTCAGGCGGACATATCATCAGAGTCGAGTCCAGGTCGAGCCGAAACGCCGGGTACAGCGTCTGCGTGAACGGGCACCTGAACGTGTGCAGCAGCACCACGGAGTCCGACACGCTGTAGAAGGACAGCGCCCCCTTCTGCCGCTCCAGGAACACGCCGATGCGGGGGCAGGGCGGCGCGGCCACCGTGGTCTTGCGGTTGTCGTGCCACGCGGCGTACCCGGCGTGGGTGCAGCGCAGGCGCCACGAGTTCTCGTTCCGACCGAGCAAGCACGGCTTTCCTCCGCCTTTACGGCCGATACCTGAGGCAGACACCAGGGGGCAGAGGGGAGGGTCACTTTGGAATTCTTTGTATTTGTCAAAGGTTTTCTTGGCCTGCAGTGTTCCGCAGTATGGCATTAAACCTGTCCAGACAAGCGCCAGGAATGTTTTGGCAATAATAATAAATAAAAGTTACAGAAGTTTAATGCCATACTGTGGAATATTCCCAACAAAACAATAACATCTCCCTCCAGAAAGGTTGCAGTGCACTTAGAATAGAATAAAGTAGAATAAAGTAGAATAAAGTAGAATAAAGTAGAATAAAGTAGAATAAAGTAGAATAAAGTAGAATCAAATAGAATAAAAAATTTAAAAAATCTTTAATAAAAAAAAAAAAATCTTTTTCTTAAATTAAAAATTAAATAAAATGTAATAAAATGTAATCAAATAAAATAGACTTCTTCTAATCACTATCCACATGGTAAATCGGGGCCCACACACGTGTCTGACCTCTGTACGTGACCCCGATGTCCACCCAGCCGCCTCCTCGCCACTCCACCTCCCAGTAGGCGCCTCCTCCAAACTGGCCCTCACGACACAGCACCTGAGCCACCGAGTCGAAGCGCTGCTGGTGCGGCGTGTACGGCTGGGGCTCCTCGCCGCAGTGCGCCCCCTGCAGGCCCTCCAGGAGAACCAGCGTGGAGTGAGCCGTGTCGGCGTCCAGGCTCAGGCCGCACCAGTCTGCGGAGGAGAGGCGGGGACAAGGCGTTATGATGTCACATTCTAAGAACCAAACTAAAACTAAACAACAAACAGACTTAACCAAACTAACCCCAAACTAAACTAACCTGAACCCAAAATAAACTAACTTAAACCTACAGTTGGATTGAACTAATCCAAAATACAAACCTAACTACAGTAAAGTTAAAAAAAACCGAAGCTAACCTAAACCCAACTAAACTAACCTACACTGACTTAAACCCAAGATAAATAAGACTTACATAAGCCAAACTAAACTAAACTAGTCTAACCTAAACACAACTTAATCAAACAAACCCCAGATCTAAACCAAACCCCAAACCAAACTAAATCCAAATAAACAAAACTAAAACTGAACTAAACTTAAGCCAACTCCAAATCAAACCAAACTAAACTAAACTGAACTAAATCTGAACTAAACCCAAATAAAAAACGCGTGCTTATGTAAAAGTTTAGACTTTCAGTGCACAGAGAAGTCTTATATTTGGTGTGTGTTGCCCTCTGCTGGAAACAGTGGGGACTGCAGCCTGTTGTCGCACCAGCGCCGCCGTCAGCGACATGACACACACATGTTTAAAAGAACATGAAGGTTTTTACGGCGTTTCTATGTCTGGTTTAGTCCCAGTTTGAACGTGACCAGCTTTAACATCCAGAAAGGACCGGCATATTACGGCGGCACAATACCATATCGCCAAATATATCGCCCAATATATCGCCCAATATATCGGCCAATATATCGGCCAATATATCAAATATATCGCCAAATATATCGCCCAATATATCGCCCAATCTATCGCCCAATCTATCGCCCAATCTATCAAATATATCGCCAAATATATCGCCCAATATATCACCCAATATATCGCCCAATATATCGCCCAATATATCAAATATATCGCCCAATATATCGCCCAATATATCGCCAAATATATCGCCCAATATATCGCCCAATATATCAAATATATCGCCCAATATATCAAATATATCGCCAAATATATCGCCCAATATATCACCCAATATATCGCCCAATATATCGCCAAATATATCGCCAAATATATCGCCCAATATATCGCCAAATATATCGCCCAATATATCGATAATGCGACACTGACTGACACAAGACAATAAATATATCACAGTCACACAAAGTTCTCCATCTGCAAAATGTGAAAAAAGGCAGGTTTTATTCATGTCGTTCCTATTTTGTACGTGTTTTGGCCTGTTTTTAGTATTTTTAAAAGTCTTTGACACGTTTGATTTGTGTCGCGTCGATTGTGATGTAACGGGCACATTTGGTTTCATTTGGTAATCAAATATACAACGTGGCACACTGATGCGGTCACTCTTAATCACTGGAACCGTCTCCTCTTTTCATTTGCAACAAAAGCCTTTTCCTGAAACCGAAGCTCTGGTGTGACTTCATTATTAACGACGTACGAGGTGTATTTATGACGCCGCGGCTCACGCCGAGCAGGGAGTGTGAACAGGAAGCAGCGCGAACCACGGGATTAAAGATTCACGAGGCAAAAGGGATGCCACGGGGTCACCGAGTAAAGAAACAACAAGTGGGTCAGTTTCCACCAGCAAACTCTAGTAGTAGTAGTGGTAGTGGTAGTGGTAGTAGTAGTGGTAATAGTAGTAGTAGTAGTAGTAGTAGTAGTAGTAGTAGTAGTAATACAAGGGCATTACAGTAAATAAGGACATGTTTTGGGTAAATAGAAAAGTAAAACAAAAGTAGCATCAGCATTAGTGACTGTAGCGGCAGTTAGAGCTTTAAAATAGGGCGGGGCAATATCGAACTCCACAGGGCTGTGTACTTTCCCCTCTGCTCTTCTCCCTGTATACAAACTGCAGTTCTACACGACCATCATTGAGACCATCCTCACCTCCTCCATCACCGTGTGGTACTACAGCGCCCTCTGCTGGAGCCACAGCCAGGGACAAACAGAGACTACAGCGCCCTCTGCTGGAGCCACAGCCAGGGACAAACAGAGACTACAGCGCCCTCTGCTGGAGCCACAGCCAGGGACAGAGACTACAGCGCCCTCTGCTGGAGCCACATCCAGGGACAAACAGAGACTACAGCGCCCTCTGCTGTGAAGGTGATCGGCTGCAGACTTCCATCACGTCTCCAGGGCTCTGGGACGAGCAGGTCGGATCACAGCCGACCCTTCCCACCCTGGACATGGTCTTTTTGAACCACTCCCCTCAGGCAGGAGGCCACTCCCCTCAGGCACTTCTGAACACTTCTAAACTCCAGCCACTTTAACTATTATTCCAACCAATAATATTCATTGCTCTGCCCATTTCTTTTGCACTATTCTGACCAATTGTAAATTCTGTATATATTTATTTGCACATTCCAAATGTTATGCCTGCCCCTTTTTAATATATGTTGCTGCTGTTATTGTTAAACCCCAAAGCAAGTTCAGTCTGTGAATTCTGTTCACTGAAAATGGCAATAAACCTCTTTTTGATTGAGATTCTGATCCAGATCCAGGTGGTAGTAGTAGTAGTAGTAGTAGTAGTAGTAGTCGTAGTAGCAGAGCAGTAAGCAGAGCAGTAGCAGAAGTAGCAGTAGTAGCAGTAGCAGTAGTAGCAGTAGCAGTAGCAGTAGTAGTAATAGTATGTTTCCAGTAGTAGTAGTAGCAGTAGCAGTAGTAGCAGTAGCCACTAGCAGTAGTAGAAGTAGGATAAGTAGTAGTAGTAGTAGTATAGTAGCCAGTAGCAGTAGTAGCAGGTAGCAGCTAGCAGTAGTAGTAGTAGTAGGAGTAGTAAGCATCAGCAGTAAGCCATAGCAGTAGCAGTAGCAGTAGCATAACGAGCGCAGCAGCAGTAGCCAGACAGTCTAGCAGTATAGTAGCTAGCAAGTAGTAAGTAGTAGTAGGAGAGTAGTAGTATAGTAGCAGTAGCTAGTTATGTAGCAGTGCAGTAGCAGCAGTAGTAGTAGTATTAGTAGTAGCAGTAAGCAGTAGCAGTAGCAGCAGTAGCAGCAGTAGTAGTAGCAGTAGCAGTAGCAGTTCAGTAGTAGTACCGTAGCAGTAGCAGTATTAGCAGTAGTAGCAGTAGCAGTAGTAGCAGTAGTAGTAGTATTAGCAGTAGCAGTAGCAGTTAGTAGTAGTAGTAGTAGTATGTAGTTAGTCAGGAGTAGCAGTCAGTAGCAGTAGCGTATCAGTAGCACGTAGCAGTAGCTAGTTCCAGAGTAGCCAGTAGCAGTAGCAGTAGTAAGCAGTAGCAGTAGCCAGTAGCAGATAAGCAGTAGCAGCAGTAGTAGTAGTATTAGCAGTAGCAGTAGCAGTATAAGACTTGCAGTAGTTGAATTGGTATTGGACTCACATCTGAGGAAAGAGATACCCTCATATCCTTGTGGTCGGGGTTGCACGCGGCAGGACAGTGAGAGGGTCGACAGAGGGAACGACACTAGGAGGGCGGCTGAAAAACACAAAGTCAGAGGTTCACTGTGGCAGAGTGGTTTTCCCGTCTCACTGTGGAGCGTCGCGGGTTCGACTCCCGAGCGAGCGGCTGATCTCGCACTCACCTCTCGACTCAGCGAGGCCGAGAGAGTTTTGTCCGCGTTTGCCAGTTCGCCGCCTGAAATGTCTGCCGCCTGCAACGACAAAAGAGGTTTAGACTTTAAGAAACAGAGAGAGTCCAAAAGGGATTCAACAGGACAAAAGTCCCTCTGAAATCGAAGCCCTTTGTTGTCCTTCCTCTTCTCTTTTATGAACTCGTTTGTGTCAAATTCGAGAGTTTCTTACCTTTGACCACCCCGGCGAGTGGTTCTCATTCACTAAAACAACAGAACTAGGATTAGTATTAATGATTATGATATTATGATATTATAAATTTACTACTACAATTATTTACTATTATTAGAATGATTATTCTATGATTATTCTACTACTACTACTACTACTATTATTATTATTGATTATGATTATTCTTATTAGATTACAATTCAATTGTTTAATTACAACAATTGTTAATAATAATAAAAATAAAAATAATAATAATAATAATAAATAATAATATAATAATAATAATTATTATTATTATTATTATTTATTAATTATTATTATTATTATTATATTATTATTATTTGATTTATTATTATTATTATTATTATTGAATATATTGACGTCTTTCTTTTGGTATTTGCCGTTTTAAATCTTAAATAAACTTTGCTGGAGCAAGTTCAACAGAATCTGACCCTGGAGACGGTGAATGGGCTTTAAAAACACAGAGGACTGGACCAGGACTAGACGAGGACTAGACCAGGGCTAGACCAGGACTGGACTGGACCAGGACTGGACCAACACTAGACCAGGACTAGACGAGGACTAGACCAGGGCTAGACCAGGACTGGACCAGGACTAGACCAGGACTAGACCAGGGCTACTAGACCAGGGCTAGACCAGGACTAGACCAGGACTAGACCAGAACTAGACCAGGGCTAGACCAGGACTAGACCAGGACTAGACCAGGGCTAGGCCGTTTCCGCTCATTCTTTTCTATCCCAGATGAATCCATGTTGTTGTTATTTTTACAAAAGTATAAAGTCAATTGGAACATCTGAACTTGGTCTCAAACGGACCGAGCTCAGATCTCAAACGGACCGGGCTCAGGTCTCAAACGGACCGGGCTCAGATCTCAAACGGACCGAGCTCAGATCTCAAATGGACCGGGCTCAGGTCTCAAACGGACCGGGCTCAGATCTCAAACGGACCGGGCTCAGGTCTCAAACGGACCGGGCTCTCAAACGGACCGGGCTCAGGTCTCAAACGGACCGGGCTCGGATCTGAACCACTGAAGATAAAGCTTCTGCACCCGACTTGTGGATGTGGTCGACCTCCTCTCGGCACAGATCGTCCACGCGGCTGCGCAGGCGGCACAGGGCGGTCCGAGCGCCGCCAAACACGTCCAACGACAGGACAGGGACACCACAGGGACCTCTAGTGGAGACGGGCAGCAACAGCAGCGGAGCGGCCTGTGGGACGAGACCAGGACTGAACCGGGACTGAACCGGGACTGAACCGGGACTGAACCGGGATTAAACCAGGGCTAAACCAGGACTGAACCAGGACTAAACCAGGACTAATCCAGGACTGAACCAGGTCTAAACAGGACTAAACCAGGACTAACCAGGAATAAACCAGAGTTGATCCAGGACTAAACCAGGTCTAAACCAGGTCTAAACCAGGTCTAAACCAGGATTCAACCAGGACTAAACTCGACTGAACCAGGACTAAACCAGGACTAAACCAGAGTTGATCCAGGACTAAACCAGAAATAAACCAGGATTAAACCAGGATTAAACCAGGACTCAACCAGGACTCAACCAGGACTAAACCAGAGTTGATCCAGGACTAAACCAGAAATAAACCAGGAATAAACCAGGAATAAACCAGGATTAAACCAGGACTAAACAGGACTGAACCGGACACAGAGGGGGCGTGGCAACCCATCGATTCCTGGAACAACTGGAAGAGCTTTTCCACTGGGCTGCGGCACGTTCCAGAAGACATCTGGAGATGACCGTTTCCCAGACGCCTCGGGGCCCTCGGGGGTCCAACACGCTCTTCACGGAGCAGACGAGACGGGGGGAAAGCGCTCCGGCGTAAACCTTACCTGTAGAAAATGTGCGCCGCCGTCGTCCGTCTGCAGGAGGCGCCCGATCTCCTCGTCTCGTTTCCTGAGCTCCTCCAGGTCTTTCTCCATCAGCTCCAGGTCTCGCTCGGCTCTGCTCACCACCGACCGCTCCTTGACCTCCAGACGGGAGCGCACCTGCCGCAGACCGAAAACGAACACTCAACAACAGGAACTGAAAGAGGAACATCTCAGCTGCTTCTGGTCTTCTGCTTCCATCTTGTTCTGGTCTTGTTCACGTCCAGAGTTCCAACAGTTTGACCTCAGGGTTGGAGGGCGGTGTCAGAGGTTCTGGGCTTCGCTTTGGACGAAAGGAGACGTTCGAACCCTTTCCCTGTGTTTGTTTTTATGAGTTTATATATTTGGAAAATAAATAAATAAATAAATAATAATAAATCATTTAAAAAATAATAATAATAAAAATAAATAAATATATTAAAATGAATAAATAAATCATAAATAAATGTATTAAATGAATAAATAAAATAAAAATATATTCAAATAAATAAATACATTACAAAAAAAAAATTACTTAATGTAAAAAGAAAATTGGACCAAACGTGTTCGAGAGCTCAACCAAATGTAACTTTAACTCAGTGTCAATAGAAAAATGCCTGTATAAAAATGTGAATATGAATTCAATGGTGACGTTTGGGGAGTGAAACATGTGCTTCAGCTTCACTTCTCTGTGGCTGAAAGTCCTTCAATCAGTTTCATTTGTTATTTCTGGATTCATTCATTTTCTTCTGAAGTCGCACGGCCGTTTTTGTGTAGAACAAAAGCTCAAACTAAACCATATTCAGAACAGACCTTCTGTTCTTCCTCCGGTCTCTGTTCGTGAGTGTTATTAACGTGTCATAACTGTACTAAGACGAGCTGCTGCGTCACCCTGGACCTGCGCTGCACCTTCTTTCCTGCGGCGCTCGTTTGTGGCGCTAAAGTGCAGCTGGAAACATCACGGTTAAACACATTAAAGGTGCATTAGAAGAGCGTCTGTCCGGAGCCGCGGGAGGCGGTGCATTCTGTGGTCAGGAACGCGCCACGGTGAGACCAGGAGCGGAGCCGAACGCCCGCTGTGAGTGCCCAGCCGCTCCGCAGACGCTGCCCGGTCACTGCACGCCCTGCTCGTTCCATGCTCACCTCGGCTTTGGCCTTGTCCAGCCTCTGGGCCACGTCTGCGAACACGGCCTCGCTGTCCTCCAGCACGGCCGACGCCGACGCCTGCCACGACGCACAAGGGACAGGATCAGACACTTACAGGGGAGGGGGGGAGAGAGCGAGGGGGGAGAGGAGGGGGAGGAGGAGGGGAGGGGAGAGGAGGAGAGAGGAAAGAGAGAGGAGGGGGGAGGGGGGAGAGGAGAGGGGGAGAAGGGAGGGAGGAGGAGAGAGGAGGGGGAGGAGAGAGGAGAGGGGAGGGGAGAGGAGAGGAGGAGGAGGTGGAGAGGGCGCAGGAGGGGGAGAGGGAGGGGGCCGAGGAGGAGGCCACTTCACACCACCAAAACCCTGGACAAAATCTCAAAATACCTCCCACCCAAGGGTGCAGGCCAGCAGAGCAGCCGAGGAGAGGGGGATGCGAGAGAGGTGGGGGGTCGAGCGAGGAGAGAGGACGCCCTCCGAACTAACGTATTCAACCTAACGATAAAAGAGGGGAGGAGGGGGGAGGGGAGAGGAGGGGGGGAGGGGGAGAGAGGTGGAGAGGGGAGGAGGGGGGGAGGGGGGAGAGGAGGAGTGAGGGAGGAGGTGGAGAGGGGAGGAGGGGGGGAGGGGAGAGGAGGGGGGGAGGGGAGAAGAGGGAGGAGGGGGGAGAGGGAGAGAGGAGGAGGGGGGGAGGAGGGGGAGGAGGGAGGAGGAGGAGAGAGGAAGGGGGGAGGAGGAGAGAGAGGGGGGAGGGGGAGAGGAGGGGGGAGAGGAGAGGGGGACGGGGGGAGAGGAGGAGAGAGGAGGGGGACGAGGAGGAGGAGGCGGGGAGGATAGGAGGGAGGAAGTGGGGAAGAAGGAGAGAGGAGCGGGGAGAGGAGGGGGGAGGGAAGGAGGAGAGGAGGGGCGGGAAGAGGAGACAGTAAGGGGGGAGGGGGAAGAGGAGGGGGGGAGGGGGGAGGAGAGGAGGAGAGGAGGGGGAGAGGGAGGAGGAGGGGGAGGAAGGAGGGGAGGAGGAGAGGAGAGGAGGGGGAGGGGGAGGAAGGAGTGGAGGAGGGGGAGAGGGAGGAGGAGGGCGGAAAGAGGAGGGAAGAAGAAGATGAAGAAGAAAGAAAAAGAAGAAGACTTTGAGCAGAGTCAAATACCTTCAGAGGACGGGGTTTCAGGTGGAAACTTCTCCAGGTCCCTCTCCCCGGATTTTTGCTCCGGATCTTGTTCTGGGACCGTCCTCTGGCTTCGTCCTGCAGCTGCCAGCAGGAACGAGAGTGGGTCTAGACCATTCACCAAGGGACTAGAAGAAGGACCAAGGGGACTACACCCAGGTCTACACCAGGTCTACACAGGACTACACCAAGGACTACACCAGGACTAACACCAGGGGAAACTTAACCCCCCCACCCCAAGTTCTTATCCCCAAGGACTACACCAGGACCTACACAGCAGTACACCAGGACTACACCAGGTCTACACCAGGACTACACCGGTCCTAACACCAGGTCGTACACCAGGACTACACCCAGTGACTACACCAGGTCTACACCAGGTCTTACACCCAGGTCGTACACCAGCGACTACACCAGGTCTACACCAGGTCTACACCCAGGACTGCACCAGGACTGCACCAGGTCTACACCAGGACTACACCAGGTTCTACACCAGGTCTACACCAGGACGTAACACCAGGGTCTACACCAGGGACTACACCAGTGACACACCAGGTCTACACCAGGTCTACACCAGGACGTACACCCAGGACTACACCAGGTCTACACCAGGTACTACACCAGGTCTACACCAGGTACCAGACTACCAGGTCTACACCAGGACTTGCTACACCAGTCTACACCAGGACTACACCAGGTCTACACCAGGTCTACACCAGGTCTACACCAGGTCTACACCAGGTCAGGCGTACACCAGGTCTTACACCCAGGTCTACACCAGGACTACACCAGGTCTACACCAGGTCTACACCAGAGCTACACCAGGTCTACCAGGTTACACCAGGTCTACATAGGTCTACACCAGGTCTACACCAGGTCTACACCATGGTCTTACAGTGTACCAGGACTACACCAGAGACTACAACCAGGACTACACCAGGTCTACATGTGGTCTACACCAGGCGTCTACACGCAGTTCTACACCAGCGTCTACACAGGTCTACATGTAGGTCTACAACCAGGTCACCCAGGTCTACAGTACGCGTAACCAGGACTACACCAAGGACTAACCAGGACTACACCCGGGTAACTTACACCAGTTCTCACCAGGTCTACATAGGTCTTACACCAGGTTCTCTACCAGGTCACAGGCTCACACCAGTCTACACCATGTTCATAACGCAGCTTACCAGGACTGACACCAGGGATACCACCAGGACTACCCAGTCCTACACCAGGCACCAGTTACACCAACATCACAGCTACACCAGGACCACACCAGGTCTACACCAGCGTCTACACCAGCGTCTAGCACCAGGTCTACACCAGGGTCCTACACCAGATCTACACCAGGGACTACACTTAGTACGAAGGGCCCCATTAGTTCCTGGTTTAGTCCTGGTTTAGACATGCTGTTTTAGTCCCGTCTCAGCCCGCGGTCTCAGCCCCCCGTCTCAGCCCCGTCTCAGCCCCGTCTCAGCCCCGTCTCACGTCTACCCGTCTCAGCGTTCTCCCGTCTCAGCCCCGTCTCAGCCCCGTTCTCAGGCCCCGTCTCAGGGCCCCGTCTCAGCCCCGTTCCTCCACCGTCTCAGCCCCGTCTCAGCCCGTCTCATCCCCGTCCTCAGCCCCGTCTCAGCCCCGTCTCAGGCCCCGTCTCAGCTCCCTCTCAGTCCCGTCTCAGTCCCTCCGTCCGTCTCAGCCCCGTCTTCAGGCCCCGTCTCAGCCCCGTCTCAGCCCCGTTCCTCACCCGTCTCACAGCCCCCAGTCTCCAGTCCCCGTCTCAAGCCCCGTCCTCAAAGCCCCGTCGTCAGCCCCCGGCTTCAGCCCCGTCTCAGTCCCAGTCTCAGTTCCCGTCTCAGTCCCGTCTCAGCCCCGTCTCAGCCCCGTCTCAGCCCCGTCTCAGCCCCGTTCCTCACCCGTCTCCTGGTCCTCTGCCCGTCCCCGCTGCTCTCCTCTCGGTCGGCCTCACAGAGCAGACAGTGCCCGCTCCAGCCCGGCTCCTCGTGCCCCTCGGCCGCTCCGGGCTCCAGACCGAGCCGGTGTTGGGCGCAGAGCTGCTCGGACAGGCTCTCCACTGCCTCCACCAGCTTGTGGCGCCGCAGCGTGCCCACGTCGCGGTGAGGGAGCCCGTGGAGCTCGCAGAAGGACGCCAGGCACACCAGACACGACTTCACCGCCTTCAGACAGCTCTCGG
Source organism: Chaenogobius annularis (assembly GCA_015082035.1). NCBI lineage: Eukaryota > Metazoa > Chordata > Actinopteri > Gobiiformes > Gobiidae > Chaenogobius > Chaenogobius annularis. The sequence goes on from BJKM01000459.1 coordinate 375,612, forward strand.
CGGGGCAGAAGTCGCACGGCACCTGCACCGGGACGGGAACGTAACATGTTTCATGCTTTTACTTCATCGACTCGCACCCACAATGAACGGGCGCGGCTTGGGCGCGGCTTTGGCGCGGCTTGGGCGCGGCTTGGGCGCGGCTTGGGCGCGGCTTGGGCGCGGCTTGGGCACGTGTGCATCTGTTCTCAGCCTCTTCCTCGACACAAACGCTCGTCTTTAAAGGACTCATGTTACAAAACATACGTTCGACGTTTGTAAAAGAAATAGACAAAGTTTGGAACAATGGACAAAATGCAACAGTTGTTTCGGACTTAATATGTTCCAACTCTTCTTATTTTCTCATTTTATTCCTTTGTGTCGTGTAATCCCTCATTCGTCCAGCAGGGTTCCATTGTAGAAAAAGATTCAGTTGTTTCATCTGGATTCAGTTTCAGAAAAACAAAACCTTTCGACTCTCGTCCAAGAGTCATTCTCAATCAGACTCAGAATGAGTCTTGGACGAGAGTCGAGCTGAATCTTATTCTACAATTCCTTTGAGTTCTTGCAGTGAATTTTGTTTTTTTTTTCCCTTCTTCTTTTTTCTCTTTTACTATTATTTAAATTAAATTAAATTAAATTAAATTAAATTAAATTAAATTAAATTAAATTAAATTAAATTAAATTAAATTAAATTAAATTAAATTAAATTAAATTAAATTAAATCAAAATTTCATTACATTTTAAAAAGAAATGGGGATGAGACTGGGAAGGTCATTGCAGTAAACTGTCGATGTTCCTGACGAGTTATTAAAGTGTCAACTCAAAATAAAAATCAGTCATTGTGTTTGTGTCTGTGGTTCAAAATAAAGTGTTACCTCTCCAGCTCCGCCCAGGAACGCCTCGGGCTCCGACGTGGTCTCGCTCAGCCGCAGTTTGTCCACGACCTCCGCGAGGAAGACAAAGGAACAGAACTTTATTAGTTTACAAAAGGCACAACGCACACCGGCGTCCATCATCACAGTAATGACATATTTCACTTTGTCCGTGGCGTTTTGAGCGGGTCAAAGTGCAAACGGACTGTTCCAATCGCATAGGTGTCTTGCTCAAAGACACAGCGGCAGAGACGTTTGAACCGTCAGTGGTTTGACTTGACTCCGAGCGCCGTTATCCGTGCCTTCTCCTCCAGTGGCGTTTTGAGCTGGACTGGGAGATTACAAGTACTTTCCGTGTGGTTTGTCCGGTTACTTTTTAACTAGTTCCAACTTTGAACGGACAAAATATCCAAACGAATATTACACAAAGCTCGGTCTCTTACGGCGGCTAAAAAGCAGCGCAATTCTTACTACGTTTGACCGTTTAATACTTCCCAAAACCGGAATGTTTTCTTTTGTACATTTTAAAACGGAGTACGGCTATACAGATATTTGTACGCGATACTTAATTATTATCATTATTATTATTTAAAGACATTTTCTAACAAAAAAACACAAGAAACAACATTAAAATTCAATTAAAAAGAACATCTAAGGCACACAAAGTCCAAAACAAACGTCCCATTGGGTCACTTTTCCGTTTGCCTGATGTCTGTCCCCATCTCAGTCCAGTCCTTGATCGTTGGTGACGTTTGTGTCATTCATTTCTTTGTGACGGCCTTTTTTCCTACATCCCAAAAGTATCCATGTCCTGTGTCCGCGGCAGGAGTTCTGAGGCCCAAGTTCAGAGTTCTAAAGTTCTGAGGGAAGTGTCAAAAACAGCCTGCAGTGCGTCGTGAACTTCAGGCACATGTTTCTGAGCAACAGGACCGTCCCAGAACGCGTGACAGTGGGTGGTCTCCAACAGTTCCTGAATGACGACACTTCAGGTTTATTTGCTCCTGCATCTGTTCGTTCTTCTTCCATCGAATCCACTTCGTCCATGGATTTCTCTGGGACATGTTCCTCCCACAGAGACACAAAGATCAGGCCTTAAAGAAGCTCCAACACCGAACTGTCCCAACACAAGGACCTGCTCACACCTGATTCTGAGTCGGATTTAGCAAGAAATGAGAAATGAGGCCAAATTTGAATTTTTAGGATCGAGTTTACTGAAAAACTCAATCCAAAATCCACCGTCTGAAGATGTTTTTGGAACTAATATGTCGACAAAGTGAAGGAAGACATTTAAACCTGTGAAGTTTTGTCCGTTTGACACAGAAAACACCTTCACACGAAACATTACGTGATTAAAAAATAACGTTTCTAACATTTACGTGGGCGAACTTCAGACGGTTCAAAGTGATATCTTTAAGTTTAAGGGTCTTTCCTGTTCATCTGCAGCGTCTGGACTCAAGTTTGGTCTCGTACTGTTCTTGAACACAATTTAGAACTGTCACTGCAGAACTGGTTTATTTGAGCAGTCCAAGTTCAGGTCCGTCTCAGTCCAGTTCAGCCACAAACATTGGATCGTCACCTACAGACGTACAAAAGCGTGGAAGATCGGACTGTTCTCGTGCAGATCTAAGTCAGATCCTTCTCCAGGGGCCACAGCGGACCCCCTAGAAGAACAGAATCAGGTCAAGGCCGAGTGTCGGACCCGTACCTCGGCCAGCACCGTGTTCCGCCGCAGCACGGGCCTCGGGTGGAACTCCTCGCGGCACTGGGGGCAGCAGAAGCCGGACTCGGCCTGGTCCCAGTAGTCCCGGATGCAGCCCATGCAGTAGGTGTGGCCGCACGGGATGGAGACCGGGTCCTTCAGCACGTCCAGGCAGATGGGGCACCGGAACTGGCGCTCGGTGACGGAGATGCTCGCCTGTGCCATGGTTCAGGCCCGGTCCAGTTTTAAGCCTGGTTTTAGCCTGGTTTAGTCCTGGTTTTGTCCGGATTTTGCCCAAGATCAGACCTGGTTTGACCCAAATTTAGTCCAGTTTATCCCTGGTTTAGTTTAGTCTAATTTTGTTCTAGTTTAGCCCTGATTTAGTCCTAGATCAGACCTAGTTTGACCCTAGTTTAGTCCAATTTTAACCCTGGCTTGGTATTGTCCTGGTTTATAGAACCTGTTTAGTCCTGGTTTGACCTCAGGTTTAGACCTGGTTAGACCTGGTTTAGAACCTTGGTTTAGTACCTGGTTTAGACCTGGTTTAGTCCTGGTTTAGACCAGGTTTAGTCCTGGTTTAGATCTGGTTTAGTCCTGGTTTAGATCTGGTTTAGACCTGGTTTAGACCTGCTTTAGTCCTGGTTTAGACCAGGTTTAGTCCTGGTTTAGACCTGGTTTAGACCTGGTTTAGTCCTGGTTTAGACCTGTTTAGTCCTGGTTTAGTCCTGGTTTAGTCTGGTTTAGTCCTGGTTTAGACCTGGTTTAGACCTGTTAGTCCTGGTTTAGACCAGGTTTACTGGTTTAGATCTGGTTTATACCTGGTTTAGACCTGGTTTAGACCTGGTTTAGTTCTGGTTTAGACCTGGTTTAGTCTGGTTTAGTCTGGTTTAGACCTGGTTTAGACCTGGTTTAGACCTGTTTAGGTTTAGACCTGGTTTAGACCTGGTTTAGTCCTGCTTTAGTTCTGGTTTAGTCCTGCTTTAGTTCTGGTTTAGACCTGGTTTAGACCTGGTTCATACCTGGCTTAGTTCTGGTTTAGTTTTGGTTTAGTCCTGCTTTAATCCTGGTTTAGTTCTGCTTTAGTCCTGCTTTAGTCCTGGTTTAGTTCTGGTTTAGTCCTGGTTTAGTCCTGCTTTAGTCCTGCTTTAGTCCTGCTTTAGTTCCCGTGCGCCATGGCCCCGGCAGGTCGTGCGTAAAAGCCGTAACCGGGGACTCTTCCTCCGGGCAGACTTTTCTTCCGTCCCTGATTTGCTCCGGTCTGCTCCTGGTTGAACCTGGTTTTAGTCTTGGTTTAAACTAGTTTTAGTCTTGGTTTAGTCTTGGTTTAGCCTGGTTTAGTCCTGGTTTAGTCCGTAGTAGAATGCCGTGACCCGCGCTCTGCTGTCATCCTCCGGTGCTCGGTCCGGTGATTCCGGTGTTGCTATTTTGAACGGGAGGAGCTTCCGTCACTCACTGCACGATCCGCACCACAAGAGCTCTGCGCATGCGTGTCCCTTAACGGCTGTGTACGGGAACAGCCCCGGAACCAAAGGCCAAACCGGACTTGTGCTCTCACACCTAGAACCGAGAACGGAAGGACGTCATTCGGTTCTCACAGCTCGTGTTCTTAAAGTTCTTGTTCTTAAAGTTTGTTCTGTGTTCTTTCAGGGCTGCTGAACCGCTGGGATTGGTTAGATGTTTTAAGTGGGCGTGGCCGATTGTAAATATTTGTTATTCAATTAATAAATTCAGCCATTTTGATTTACATAGAACTATCAAAACTGCGTTGCCACTGAACTGTTGGCAATCTCCATAGCAACGCCATAGCAACAGCTGTTTGAGTTCACAGGGGGGCGGGACATAAGCAGCAGAACTTCTCAGGCCAGATTTTTCTGAGGGCCAAAGCCTCCAACTTTACCAATGTTGTTGTGCAAACCCAACCAGGTCTGAACCAGAAGGACTAGACTAACCAACCAGAACTAGACTAGAACCAACCAGGTCTGAACCAGAAGGACTAGACCAACCCAGGTCTGAACCAGAACCAACCAGGAACCCAGAAGGGACTAGACTAGAACCAACCAGGTCTGAACCAGAAGACTAGACTAGAACCAACCAGGTCTGAACCAGAAGGACTAAACTAGAACCAAACCAGGTCTGAACCAGAAGGACTAGACTAGAACCAACCAGGTCTGAACCAGAAGGACTAGACTAGAACCAACCAGGTCTGAACCAGAACCAGGACTAGACTAGAACCAAAACCAGGTCTGAACCAGGACTAGACTAGAACCAACCAGGTCTGAACCAGGACTAGACTAAACCAACCAGGACTGAACCAGACTAGACAGAACCAACAAAGTCTGAACAGAAGGACTAGACTAAACCAACCAGGTCTGAACCAGGACTAGACTAGAACCAACCAGGTCTGAACCAGAAGAAGACTAGAACCAACCAAGTCTGAACCAGAAGGACTAGACTAGAACCAAACCAGGTCTGAACCAGGACTAGACTAGAACCAACCAGGTCTGAACCAGGACTAGACTAGAACCAACCAGGTCTGAACCAGAAGGACTAGACTAGAACCAACCAGGTCTGAACCAGGACTAGACTAGAACCAACCAGGTCTGAACCAGGACTAGACTAGAACCAACCAAGTCTGAACCAGAAGGACTAGACTAGAACCAACCAGGTCTGAACCAGGTCTGAAGGACTAGACTAGAACCAACCAAACCAGTCTGAACCAGAAGGACTAGACTAGAACCAACCAGGTCTGAACCAGAAGGACTGAACCAGGTCTGAACCAGACTAGACTAGACCAACCAAGTCTGAACAGAAGGACAGACAGAACCAACCAGGTTCTGAACCAGAAGACTAACTAGAACCAGTCTGAACCAGAACTAGACTAGAACCAACCAGGTCTAAACCAGACTACCTGAACCTTTCAAAGGAGAAGCCTCATGTACATGTACAACGTTTAACTGCACTGTCCCTGTCACGAGGGTTGGTTTTAATATTTGGAAGACGGGTTTCGGGCTCCTCCGGACGCTCCCCCAGCACCGCTCCCCCCCAGCACCGCTCCCCCCCCAGCACCGCTCCCCCCCCCAGCAACCGCTCCCCCCCCAGCACCGCTCCCCCCCAGCACGCTCCCCCCAGCACCGCTCCCCCTAAAAACACTTGACTAAAACTGCAAAAAGCCATCATTTTATTTCAAAACTTTATTTTTAACTTCTTGCTGGGAATAGTCGTCCGTATAAAGTTCCTTCAACGATAAAAGCATTTCAAAAGATCACACGTTTAACTTAAGAGTCCGTTTTTATGATTCCTCGTTCTTCTGGCGCCGTTCTTTCCTCGTAGCCGATTGGCCGTTCTGCTGAGCCGGGGTCGTTTTGACTGGTCCTCACAAACGTTACCAGGGCGGAGACATCGGCTGTGGGTTCTGGAGGTACGACATGACGACTGCAGAGATGGACAACCTTCAAAACAGAGAACAATCCCAGTGAACCCATGAGATCCAAGTCAACTCTCTGGACCCGGTTTGGTCGCACTCACATGAAGCTGCTCATCATCTGCTTGGTGTCCTCAGAGCTTCTGGAGTTGGCAAAGCTGATGAAGGAGCAGTACACGGCGATCCAGGCACACCACTTTAACTACACACAGACCAGATCGAGTTAAACACAGCATCTCGTCAGCGTTTGACGGTCGGAGGGGACTTTCGAAAACGGGATTCATCAGACGCGAATGAAACCAGGGAACCGCGTTAGAACAGGGTCGAAAGCTCCAAAGAGTTCATTTTGGCGAGTTATTACAGGCCTAATATATTGTATAAAGCGTTTGAATCATGGATGTCAAGATCATCAGGTTAATCGATAATCGTGAGGATTCCGTCATCACAATATTAATCGCAATAACAAATAATAATAGCGACAGTTTTAGAAGCAAAATTAAGTCTTTTTGTTCAACACATTGGCCAAAAATAGACTTAAATGTACAGACATTTTCTAAATAAGGTTTTTTGTTTTTTTGTCTTTCTGGTCACAAACTTGAGAAATAGTGACATGTCAGACAATAAGAAACAAAGAAAATGTAATAATTAACTGTAGTTTAGTCTCAATAATGGTGAATAATCGTTAAATCATGATCTTTTTTCCCCTCACAATAATTGTAACGCCAACATTCGACGTCACCGTGGAAATTAACTCCAACTGTGGCCGTTTGATGAAGCAAACCTCTTCATCGTCATTGGTTTATCTCGTGTGGATTTTAAAAAAAAACAACAGTGGATGAAGGACACGGTGAAAGGACACGGTGAAAGGACACGGTGAAGGACACGGTGAAGGACACGGTGAAGGACACGGTGAAGGACACGGTGAAGGACACGGTGAAGGACACGGTGAAGGACACGGTGAAGGACACGGTGAAGGACACAAGGTCTCCACAGTAATCGATGGGACTTTCCCGCAGACACGTCCGGTGGCGTGTGCCGTGGGTCAGTAACGGAGGCGTGTCGTGGAGCGTCACCTTGAGCATGAGGCCGCACATGCTGAAGATCATCCCCAGGAGGTTCATGTAGTCCGGGGTGGGGTCCTCAAGGGTCGGGTTGGTCTCGGTGCTCGGGGCCTTGTACCTGGAGGAAGCGTTGGAACGAGCACGTCAGTAGACTTCCGACACGTTTACCTCCGCCAAAGTCTTTCGCCCGTTGGGGTTTGAATAGTCAGTTTTAGTCGTGTTTCCGTATCAGCCCGTTTCCACTTTCAACTTGACCCAAAGTTTAGTCCAGTTTAGTCCAATTTAGTACAAGATCAGACCTGTTTTAACCCAAAATTAGTCCAGTTTAGTTTAGTCCCATTTTATTATTTTGTTTTTTGATCGGTTTTGTCCCGGTTTAGTCCCCAGACCAGACCCGGGTTAGTACCCCAGACCAGACCCGGTTTAGTCCCCCAGACCAGACCCGGTTTAGTCCCCCAGATCAGACCCGGTTTAGTCCCCGGTTTAGTCCCCCAGATCAGACCCGGTTTAGTCCCCCCAGAATCAGACGCTGACGTTTAGCGTCCGCGCCACAGCAAGTGACGCAGGTACGTCCCTCTATGATCAGACCAGGTTTAGTCCCCAGATCAGACCAGGTTTTCACACCCCAAGATCACGACAGCTCAGGAGTTTGAGTGCCAGATCAGACCAGGTTAGTCCCCCAGTCAGACCAGGTTTAGTCCCCCAGATCCAGACCAGATCCCGGTTTAGTCCCCCAGATCAGACCAGGTTTAGTCCCCCAGATCAGACCAGGTTTAGTCCCCCAGATAAGACCAGGTTTTAGTCCCTCATTTAGTCCTTTTTCCTAATCCCAGTGATGCGAGTCGTGTCCTCTTTACACCTCTAGGATTTACTACTCGACACATGACACATTATAATTACTAAAAATATTAATTAACCACACTGAGCACTTTTAAAAGCACCAAGAACCTCAGTAAAACCAAACTGTCTTATGAAATAATCACGTCCCAATGCTAATCTCTTCACCCTGTAATGCCTTTAAAGGACTAGCATTAGCTCGTTTGCTAGCATCCGCAAATGTTACTATTAATTTCATACATTTCTGCCAACCAAAAAAACCACACCTCAGGATCTTGTTCTGCCTGCGCGGGTTCCGACATGTTGTTCGAGGACATAATGAGCACAAACGACCGCACAGACGTCCTCTTTGGGCGAGTTTTATTCGCTAACGGGAACGCTCCGTGGGTGAAATGGAGACGGGGGATTGGGAGTTTCCGGGAGGGCGTTTTCACAATAAAAGGTTTTTGGTGAACGCCAGCCGAGGTTGACGCGGGGAACACGCATTTGGGATTTTATTTGACAAAACAACATTCATTTCCGGTGTTCAATGTGTGCTAGCCGAAGCATGCTAACTGTTCAGGCTGCGAATGTTGAATGAGAGATGCTTTATATGAGCAGAAGAATAAGTGGTTTGGGTGTGAAATGATGAACGTTGGTTTGACTAACTGGATCATCACGTCTGTTTATTATCAATAAGGTAACTACTACTACAGCTACTACTAACATTACTACATTTTTATAACTACTATTATACTACTACCACCACTACTACTACTACTACTACTACTGCTGCTGCTTGCTGCTGCTCCTGCTGCTGCTGCTGCTGCTGCTGCTGCTGCTGCTACTTACTACTACTACTACTACTACTACTACTACTACTACTACTACTACTACTACTACTACTACTACTACTACTACTACTACTACTTCTGGAGTTTTCACCTCTGAATGTTTTGACAAGGAAAATGATGCATGAAAGGCAAAGAGACAAAAATGAAAGGGAAAATGTTAAAGATTCTAAGAGTTTTTATAAAATGCAATGTAGTTTGTCCTCCAAATACATGTCGGTGTAATCCCTCATTCATCCAGGAGTTTCGATTGTAGAAAAAGAGGAGGATATAAACAGGAGTTCTCAGACTTGTTCCTCAGATTGAGAATGACTCTTGGATCAGAGTCGAAACGTTTTGTTTTTCTAAAACAGAGTCCAGATGAAACAACTGAATCTTTTTCTACAAATACAAGTTACTATAAAAATCCATTGATTAACTGACACGTGTTGGATCAATCGAATCGAATCCAATCCAATTATTGTGTTATCTGGTTCTTCTGGTTATCAGATTGTTTTGTATGTATGTTTAAACTGTACACATACATTTGAGCGTAAATATTACTTGTTTCTTTATAATAAAAAAAATACATATCATCTGTCTTTTATTTTATCAACCTAACAACCAAAATATTTCCTCTTTCGTTATATTGTAAAATCTTATTTTTGTTATTTATTTCATGTGACTGGAGTAAATTTCAGTGCTTGTTTGACAGAAATATTTTCCTTTTGTGGATAAATGAGTTTACTGTTTACTGATGCTGCCCTTGTCCTCACAGGAGTCTCCATGGCGTTCCCGGCCCCCAAACCCGAGGACCCTCAGCTGCCTCAGGTCCTGCTCCGCTCCGTGGACTGCCAGCAGGGGGCAGTACGAGCTGTGAGATTCAATGGTAAAAACTCAAACCCTGTGGAGTTTCTCTTACAAAGTCTGTATGAGTAGTATTAAATCACATAGTTATGAATGGTTATAAGATGATTCAGTGCGTTTCTGTCACACGTCGACACACTCCTCCTATTGGCCAGCCTCTGTTACGACATCAACCAATCACAGTGAATGTTTTCCATGTTTTCTGCAGTGGACGGGAACTACTTTTTGTCGTGCGGCGCTGACAAGTCTCTGAAACTTTGGAGCGTGACCCGAGGGAACTTACTGAAGACCTACAGCGGGCATGGGTACGAGGTGCTGGACGCAGACAGGTCAGTGAGGGGCACACTCCCGGGGGTCTCATTTATAAAGCGTGCGTCCTATAAAATACTTGGATATGCACAAGAATCACTACTTGATTTATATAAAACTAAATCATGGTGATGTGCAAATAAAGCCCGATGAAGAAATGAGCTAAGAGTAACCTGCACTGCACCCTCTAGTGGACACTGTTCCATACGACATGATCGCCATCTTCTTCCTTTTATTGATCATACACTATTTTTGATGCGATGTCATTTTCTTGTTACGTGAAAACACTTTATTAATCAGGG
>BJKM01000459.1:390767-471374 GCA_015082035.1 Chaenogobius annularis
AGTGTCAGTCAGACCGTCCTGTAGACCAGTTCTATTCAACATCAGGCCCGGGGGCCAAATCAGGCCCCCCAAGCGATTTAATCCAGCCCCACAACCCATCTTCCATATGTATATTTTTATTTTCAATCTTATTTGCTAGTTTCATTCTGGTTTGGCACAAGTTTAGACCTGGTTGGCACTAGTCTAGTCCTAGTTTCATTTAGGTTCAGTGCTGGATGAACAATGGTCATCTGGACACTGAGTTAGTTTTTGTGTCCAGATGATTATTTTGGGCATTTTGTATGTTAATATCAGTAGTAGAATCTATCAGTAGTTATTTTATTGTCAATTTATTGAAACGGAGTTGGGGATATTCTGTGCGACCTAAAGTGTTGTTACAGTGGGGGTCCGTGGTCTTGACCCCTCCGTAAAACACCCGGCCCTCGTGAAAAGTAAGTTGAATAGCCCCGCTGTCGACTTCACTCATTCAGATTTAACTAAGGAAATCTGGGAGAAATGGTCCATCAATAATGTCAGCACAGAGTGATTTTAAACTTGGTGGTCCAGTGTAGATGTCGTGGGCTTAGTGAGCTACAGCATTAGTGTCATTAGTGAAACCTCGGACATATTCACTGTTTGGAAGATTCGATGGGTGCGTTTCCTGTGACGTTTGTTCAGGTCGTGGTTTAACGAAGAAACGCTGTTGTCAAAATGTCTATGCTTCTTAAAAAGAGTGAATTATTGCCGGGTATCAAGTGTAAAATATGATCGTATCGTGAGCCGCGTGTCGTAATATCGTTTCAAATGGTGACCGACCTTGGGATCCCCAGCCCGAACTGGCTTTAAATGATTATTTTTATCGCTAAATGTTGGAAAGCGCGCGTTCTTTAAGTGAGTGGGGTCGCCTCTCCACAGATCTGCCTCGTCCGCGTCACCTGGCTTGTGTTTCAGGCAAAGCAAAGGGCAGAAAAATGTGCTCCTTTTTGAAGACGACACAAAGTCAGACCAGTCCATTCACTGTGAGTTTGTCATGGTTTGTGTTTGTCGTCCTCAGATACAAAGGGCACCAGATGAAGGGCTACAAACTGGACTGTTGTCTGTCCAGTAAAGACACTCACGTCCTGAGCTGCTCCGAGGACGGACACGTTTACTGCTGGGACCTGGTGGAGGTTTGTCTCTCTCACTCTTGACTCCCCAAAACCATCTGAGAACAGGTCTGAAGTCATGGTCCTGCACATGGCTGCAGGCACTCTTCTCCAGGGCTGCTGTGGCCGAGAGGAAGATTATTTTATTTTATTATTTTGTTATTTATGTTTTAATTTTTTTTAATAAAAAAAATATATATTATAATTTTTTTATTTTATTGTTTTAATTTTATTCGAATTTTGTTTAGTTTAGTTTAGTTTAGTTAGTTATTTTGTTATTATTATCTATTTATTAATTCATCATTTGTAAATATTTCTAGTTTTTTAATTATTATTTTTTTCTATCATCATCAGAGTATGAGATGAATAAATGAATACAAATGGGTCCTGTCATTTATGTACCAAAAAAATTGCCTCATTTTGAGAAACTGCAGGGGAAAGTGTATTCATTTGTTAATTGAAACTTCTTCTGTAGTTTAGTCACATAAATGTAAGAAAACGTATGATTATTGTGTATTTGTTTTCCATCATGTGACGTTTTCCGTATAAATTAGGCCCTGTGTAAATCTGACAAATGAATGACTTTGGTTTAAATTTCTTGCTTTTTTCCTTAATATTTTTTATTTTTTTTTAACTTATTAGATACAAAAAAATACTTTATTTAAAAAAAAATCCTATTTCACCACTTTTTTCTTGAGTTCAAAATTTAATAAATCCGGCTCAGCGTCCTTAAATCCTTTGTTCGATCTGTCAAAATCTTGCCGAGTCCCAGATTGTAAAGTGTGTCGGAGCGACTTTAAGGCCTGATCTGAGACGAATCGACGGGTTCAGGGGGTTAAAGGAACATGTTTGGGTGCAGATTGGATTATTTAGCTGTTTCACACGCCGTCGCTATAAAAGCCCCTCGTGTTCTCCCCCCAGGGCTCGTTGGCCTTGAAGCTCCCCGTGGGAAAAGCCGCGGTCCAGTCCATGTCGTTCCACCCGTCAGAGTGCCTCCTCCTCACCGCGATGGAGGGGCGGGTCCAACTCTGGTCCAGCCAATCGGAGTCCACAGAGGAGACGATGGACACGTAACGTCAGAACGGTGGGACAAACTCGATCGTCCCGTAAACGACGCCTCAGACATGTTTTGTATTCACTTGTAAATAAAAATCATTCAAAAGAACATTTATTTTATACTTTACATTTGTCCTTTACATGAACAATGTATTCATATCAAGACAAACTTCACTTTATTTTGGTTTAGATTTATTAGCAACGTTTCAATAAGTTAAATAAATACATAAATATAGTTTAATACATTTTGAGATCAAGTACAAAACAATAATTTACATTTTTTTAAATAGTTTTCCTCTAAACTGAGAGTCTGATGACATCATAGGACACTGATCCGGGGAAACGTATGTAAGTCAGGGGGTCCTTATACGGAGCAGTGGGTCAACAAAGAAGTGAATCATTCCAAATGTTGCATTTGACATAGTTTCGATGGGCCTCCACACAAGACTTGGAACATTAATATGAGGCAAAATGCTTGGATTTTTCCAATTTTACAGTAAAAAGTACTACTTTTTGTTGTTTTTCTTAGCAGGAAGGGCCAACAAAAATTGGTCTGAGGGCCGCATTTGGCCCCCGGGCCGTAGTTCGTTTTCTGGTAAAAAACAAAAGCTGAAATATTAGAGAAAAAAAACACTGCAAATGTTTAAATGATCTAAACTGCCTCCTGTTTTCATTCAGCTGTGGGGTCCTTTTGCCCCCGCAGGAAGTGGGCACGTGAAAAAGTGCAAAACCTTTTGAAGTGCGATCGCACTTCCTGTTCCTGCGTTTGTCCCGCGTGTGCGTCTAACCCACACACACGCAGCCCGCCGCAGACAGATGCTCCACTTTGTGCCAGCGGTGCTTGTTGTCAAGGAAGGCCATGTCCTCGTGGTGTGTGGGCCGACAGCAGGGGGCGTAGTGCCGAGCGGCGCCCCCTTCAGGCAACAGTCCGCTCTGCAGCAGAGCGCTCAGGGCCAGGTCGTGGTTTGACCTGAGCTGAGGACAAGCTCCGCTGCAGAACTTAAACAGAACCGCCTCGTCCGAGTCGTACCCCAGGCCCAGGTCCCGGACCTGGACCAGCACCGACCTCAGAGCGCAGGGAGGGTCCAGAGGGGAGCGGCGAGCCCGGGGTCCGGCGGGGCCAGAGGGGACAGAGCGGAGGAGAGGCGGAGCTTCAGCTGCAGCTGCTCCTGGACTCTGGAGCTGCTGCTGTGGAGCGGCAGCTCTACTCTGAGCTGAAACCACAGTTATGAACAATGTTATTATTTATTATTATTTGTGGAGCCCACTCCGTCCTCAAGGCAAGTCACAGTGCTTCACAACAGGAAAAAATGCAGTAAAATCACAGACAGAAATCACAAAATCTTAATTTAAAAGTGCCATTTTCAGGCTCCGTCAAATAGTTTAAGACATAAAAGAGAAGAGTGCAAAGAAAAGCATTTCAGTCATTTCAGCCAAACAAAACAGTTTTTAGTTTAGATTTGAACATTGCCAGAGTAGAACCTGTCTCACATCCTCAGGAAGACTGTTCCAGATTTTAGCTGCATAAAACTGAAACGCAGATTCCCCATGTTTAGTCCTGACTCTGGCACCAGCAGGAGGCCGGTCCATGTTTAGTCCTGACTCTGGGCACCAGCAGGAGGCCGGTCCATGTTTAGTCCTGACTCTGTGCACCAGCAGGAGGCCGGTCCATGTTTAGTCCTGACTCTGGGCACCAGCAGGAGGCCGGTCCATGTTCAGTCCTGACTCTGGCACCAGCAGGAGGCCGGTCCATGTTCAGTCCTGACTCTGGCACCAGCAGGAGGCCGGTCCATGTTCAGTCCTGACTCTGGCACCAGCAGGAGGCCGGTCCATGTTCAGTCCCTGACTCTGGCACCAGCAGGAGGCCGGTCCATGTTCAGTCCTGACTCTGGCACCAGCAGGAGGCCGGTCCCTGAGGTCCTCAGAGTCCGAGATGGTTCATATGGCACTAACATGTCAGAGATGTACTTTGGTGCTAGGCCATGGAGAGACTTGTGTACAAGCAGAGCTGCTTTGAAGTCTCTTCTTTGAGCCACAGGGGCGCAGTGCAGAGACCTTAATTATGGGCCACTTATTACACGTGGAAGTGAATCATGTCATTCAACACGTCACAGTAAACTAGAGGACACAGAAGAACATGGAAGATCTCAAACTATTCCATTTGTTTAGAATCTGACACAAACGGCACAAGAAACAGTCCACAGATGACATGATGACACGTCATCGGAGATGATTGAATGGAGGCAACAGTCTACAGGAGTGAACTACGCACAGGCAGAACATGCAACGTCACATCTGGGACCCTCCTGCTGAGGTGAGTGTGCTAACCACTCTGCCACAGTCAAACAACAATAAAACACAAGCCATCTTAAAAATGAAACCAATCATTTACAAATGCCAGTATTTCAAAAACAGACTTGAACAAACATAAAAGGAGGAGAACCAAGTGGCACAAGGACTGACCCGTGTCCATCAGCGTCCAGAGCGAGTGCCCGTGCCCGATGCCCACACACAGCAGCACACACAGGGTCCTGAGCTGGGCCTTCATCGTGTCGGACCTGGCTCTTCTGGAAGGCTTCTTCTCCCAAATCAAACTCCTCATCTCCGTTTTATACCCCGCCGCCCCGGGACAGAGGGGGGGCCGACCCTCGGGCGGCCCCCCCTCTGTCCGAGCGGCTCCAGGATTATTCTAATCAGAGTGAATCATGGAGGAGCCCAGATGTTTTTCCGAGGTGTGTGTCATTCCCGTGGTTCCTCTGAAGAACTGAGCCGACCGTGAATCAGGAGATTAGAGCGGGACAGGGGCCAAACACGGACGAGAAATACGGTCAGGCCAGGGGGGCCCGAACCGTGTCCCGGGGCCAAACACGGACGAGAAATACGGTCAGGCCAGGGGGGCCTGAACCGTGTCCCGGGGCGAACACGGACGAGAAATACGGTCAGGCCAGGGGGCCCGAACCGTGTCCCGGGGCCGAACACGGACGAGAAATACGGTCAGGCCAGGGGGGCCCGAACCGTGTCCCGGGGCCGAACACGGACGAGAAATACGGTCAGGCCAGGGGGCCCGAACCGTGTCCCGGGCCGAACACGGACGAGAAATACGGTCCAGGCCAGGGGGCCCGAACCGTGTCCCGGGGCCGAACACGGACGAGAAATACGGTCAGGCCAGGGGGCCCGAACCGTGTCCCGGGCCGAACACGGACGAGAAATACGGTCAGGCCAGGGGGGCCCGAACCGTGTCCCGGGGCCGAACACGACGAGAAATACGGCAGGCCAGGGGGCCCGAACCGTGTCCCGGGGCCGAACACGGACGAGAAATACGGTCAGGCCAGGGGGCCCGAACCGTGTCCCGGGCCGAACACGGACGAGAAATACGGTCAGGCCAGGGGGCCCGAACCGTGTCCCGGGCCGAACACGGACGAGAAATACGGTCAGGCCAGGGGGGCCCGAACCGTGTCCCGGGCCGAACACGGACGAGAAATACGGTCAGGCCAGGGGGGCCCGAACCGTGTCCCGGGGCCGAACACGGACGAGAAATACGGTCAGGCCAGGGGGCCCGAACCGTGTCCCGGGGCCGAACACGGACGAGAAATACGGTCAGGCCAAGGGGCCCGAACCGTGTCCCGGGGCGAACACGGCGAGAAATACGGTCAGGCCAAGGGGCCCGAACCGTGTCCCGGGGCAAACACGGACGAGAAATACGGTCAGGCCAGGGGGGCCCGAACCGTGTCCCGGGGCCAAACACGGACGAGAAATACGGTCAGGCCAGGGGGGCCCGAACCGTGTCCCGGGGCCAAACACGGACGGTGAGTGGTTATGGACCAGTGGATTCACTCTGTCACTGCATCCAACAGATCAGTGTGTGGATGCAAAACAACTTTCTCCAGCTGAACTCAGACAAGACTGAAATCATCGTCTTTGGCCCACAGAAACAAAGAGAAAGTGTTAACTGTCACCTCCAGAGTCTCGCTCTAAAACCTACACATCAAGTTAGAAATCTGGGGGTAATAATGGACTCAGATTTGAATTTTAACAGCCACGTCAGATCAATCACATCAGCAGCTTTTTACCATCTAAAAAACATTGCCAAAATCAAAAGTCTAGTGTCTAAACCAGACCTGGAGAGACTTATCCATGCGTTTGTCTCTAGTAGATTAGACTACTGTAACGGCCTGCTCACTGGCCTCTCCAAACGAGCTGTAAAACAGCTGCAGTACATCCAGAACGCTGCTGCTCGGGTCCTGACTAGAACCAGGAAGTACGATCACATTAGTCCTGTGCTCAGGTCTCTGCACTGCCCCCTGTGGCTCAGAGAATAGACTTCAAAGCAGCTCTGCTTGTATACAAGTCTCTCCATGGCCTAGCACCAAAGTACATCTCGGACATGTTAGTGCCATATGAACCATCTCGGACTCTGAGGACCTCAGGGACCGGCCTCCTGCTGGTGCCAGAGTCTGGACTAAATATTCAGGAATAAAATCATTGAATTAAAAAGACCACACAATTATTTACTGATGTGAGATGTTGACTTGATTTCTTCTGTAGCACTAGTTTGGACCTGGTTTGGTCTTGGTTTAGTCTTTGTATAATTCTGCTTTCGACCTGTTTTGATGCTGGGTTAGTCCTGGTTCTGGTTCAGTTCTGGATGGACAATTCCGCAAAGCTGTTGTATGTTATTTCTCACAAAAATCGAATTCATCAGTAGATTTGTATCGCATTAACTCAACTTATTGAAACAGTGTTGGTGATATTCTGTGCGGCCCAAAATACAACTCCGGCCCAGCGGCTTTGGCCCACCGAAACATCTGGCCCTCGAGGAAATAAAGTTGACCAGTCCTGCTTTAGTGTATAACAACAAAAAGGGAAGAAAACCAGCCCGAGACGTTCCACCATCTGCCAGTTTGTGGTGAAGACTTTAACAACACAGAGGAGCACTTCACCACAAGAGAACGCTAAGAGTGAAATGTTTAAACGGACTCAATGTGAAAATAAACGAAAGTCAAAAGCATAAATTCAAGAACATAAAGTAAATGCGTGCGATGCCTCTGCGCTGCCGTCGAGGAGTTAGAGCGGCTGCAGGAGCAGACATTCCTCTGACTTTGAAAAGGGTAAACTCAGAACATTCATAAATTCAGGGATTTTCTCTGCGCTGTAGAAAATGTAGAATATCTCAAAAATGTCGACTATGTTCGACGTTTATTAGGAAACTACTGTATTCCAGTCAGAGCGTGCGAGGGCTCGGACGGAAAGTAGCTGACAGGAAGCGCTGGCGAAGAAGCGAAGGTGCCGCTTGTGTCCCCCCTGTCCCCCCGCTGTCCTCAGGGTCAGACTAAGGCCATGTCCACATATCGTTTTCTACGATTTGACCTGTCGTGCACACTTAACCAAAGGGTTATGCCCTTGAAAACAGAGCTTTTGGAAACCTCCGGTTTTGTGTTTGAGTGTGAAGTGGGACAGTTCATGAACACAGGTCACACGTGCGTCCTTGTTTACGCCTGACAGTGGACAACAGAAATCAAATAAGAAATAAAACAGTGGACAACAGAAATAAAATAAGAAATAAAACAGTGGACAACAGAAATCAAATAAGAAATAAAACAGTGGACAACAGAAATAAAATAAGAAATAAAACAGTGGACAACATGGATCCTTTGAGAAGTGTGTTACTTTTGTTTGTACAAGTGCGGAGCGCAGAGAGACTGCTTTTAGTCGGCTGTCTTGCACAAAATAACCCTTCCTCCACATCGAAGGCGTGCCACTTGCGAAATCTGGCGCCACTTTTCATATTTTGCAGCGGTGACGACGAAAAAATGCTTGGCTAAATTGGGTCTAACTTTTAGATAAACCATTGGTCTGGCATGTTTACGACCGCGCTCAAGAGCACAATACGGGTTGTGTGGTGGACATATATTTAAAACGATTATGTGTGTCCGCTATACTTTTTATAAAACAAAGGGCGGCGGATATGGGATTACATGAATGGCCTAAAAATACACAAAACTATTATGGACCCTTTTGTACCAGTTTTCAGTGTCTGGAGAAAAGCACGAGCAGGAGTTTGAACAGAGAAAGACACTCACCCCGTCTGGGAAGCAAACTGTCTATCTATACTGAGGACTGTACTGGACAGGTGGGGGAGGGGCAGGTGTGTGAGTGCGGGCAAAGGTAGGGGAGGGGCAGGTGTGTGAGAGCAGGTGAGGGAGGGGCAGGTGAGGGAGGGGCAGGTGTGTGAATGCGGGCAAAGGTAGGGAGGGCAGGTGTGTGAGAGCAGGTGAGGGAGGGCAGGTGTGTGCGAGAGAGCAGGTGAGGGGAGGGGCAGGTGTGCGAGAGCAGGTGAGAGAGGGGCAGGTGTGCGAGAGCAGGTGAGAGAGGGGCAGGTGTGCGAGAGCAGGTGAGGGAGGGGCAGGTGTGTGAGTGCGGCAAAGGTAGGGGAGGGCAGGTGTGTGAGAGCAGGTGAGGGAGGGGCAGGTGAGGGAGGGGCAGGTGTGTGAATGCGGGCAAAGGTAGGGGAGGGGCAGGTGTGTGAGAGCAGGTGAGGGAGGGGCAGGTGTGCGAGAGCAGGTGAGGGAGGGGCAGGTGTGCGAGAGCAGGTGAGAGAGGGGCAGGTGTGCGAGAGCAGGTGAGGGAGGGGCAGGTGTGTGAGAGCAGGTGAGGGAGGGGCAGTATGTGAGAGCAGGTGAGGAGGGGCAGTATGTGAGAGCAGGTGAGGGAGGGGCAGTATGTGAGAGCAGGTGAGGGAGGGGCAGTATGTGAGAGCAGGTGAGGGAGGGGCAGTTGTGAGAGGTGAGAGCAGGTGAGGGAGGGGCAGTATGTGAGAGCAGGTGAGGGAGGGGCAGTATGTGAGAGCAGGTGAGAGACCCAAACAAGCTTTAAAAGTAATAAGTACAATCTTAAAATCCATTCTAAAATGCACAGGGAGCCAGTGGAAGTGAAGCTGAAACGGGGCTAATGTGGGGGCGCTGCTGCCTTCTAAACCCGTCAGAGTAAAAACAGCAATAGCAGCTTCATGGAGAGACCCTCAAACAGAAAAGTTACAGAGTGCAACTGTAAAAAGGCAATACTGAGGAAAAACTTGGACATATACAGAATTTCCTTCAACACATGTATTTTGAGTGGATTAAATAAATAATAAATTGCAGTATTTATTCAATGCATAAATATGTCTCATAATAATTGCGGTCGTAGTTACATGATTAAAATATGTTCTGGACCGGAATAGTATTTTGGCCCTCTAGATGTTGTACTGAACTATAATCCTGCAAATCCAGGTCATTTGAACTTCTCAGAGATTTTATTTTCTGAAGGCTATTGAAATACAGAAATGTGTCCGGAGGACTACAAAGTGGGACAAGGGGGCCTTCTTACTCTCCCACACCTGGGAGTCCTGAAGACGTCGGACTGAACTTCTTCAGGACACTATCTCAGCCCAAAGAGTGAATTGTGAATTGTGAATTTTGTTTCCACAAAAATAAACTCTATTGAAATGAAATCTAAAAGAGCGCGTTATTGTCCATTTGGCTGTCAAAACTGAAAAAAGAATCCCTCAGAACCGTTGATTTAATTCCTCACCACATTTTCAAACACCTCAGAGGACGTGAGCATCATTTACCCCAAAACGGCCCTTCGTCTCATCCTCCGAGCTCGTTTCTGGTCAGTCTGATTTACGAGCCCCCCGCCCTTGTAGGACAGTGCCGTCTGGACCGGAGTGGGATATTTAGACGTGAAATATGACAGGAGTGAGTCAAACAGATCCACTCGGATGAATTACAAAAGAATCAGTTCAAAATCTACAAATTTACTGTCAGGAATTTATCCCAGAGTTGATCCAGGATTTCCTCGTCTGCTCAGCGTTTATCATCTCAGGACCAATGACTTTAGTCTTTACTCAAGGAAACATGAGACTCCATCAGGGTCTCAAGACTTCCCTCTTCTCAGACACTTGGTCCAGTGAAGTCCTGAGGTGTCATCATTATCATCATCATCATCATCTTCATCATCTTCATCATCTTCATGTCCCTCTGTTGGATCATGAGGCAGATAGTGGAGCCAGACCTTGGCCCTGGTCTGCAACTGTTCCATTGTCGTCCCTCAGTATTATTGTTCTTTTTAGGGTTTCTTCTGGCCAGATTTTCAAAATTAAAAACTGGGACACACCCTGATTGGGAATGGGGGTTAATAATACAATTGTACAAAGTGTAAGTAATTAAGTACATTGTTATGCCCTCGGTCCATTCATGGCTCAAACTAGTGATTCAGTTTATAATCTGAGTGCATTTTATGTTCTGGTTATTCTAAAGACATATATGGCTTTGGTGGGTCTCAAAGTGGTCAAAAACCGGGACAACTGGGACATGTCCTGTATAAAACTGGGACAGGGCTCAAAACTGGGACTGTCCCGGGTAAATAGGGACGTCGGGTCACCCTTTTCTGGCCGTTCTGTTGCAGAGGAGTCCTGTGGTTTGGCATCCTCACTGTTATTACCACTACTACCTTCTTCCACTATTTCTAGGATGTGTTGCATTTCGGCCGTTTTAAGCTCTTCTTCGTTGTGTGAAGATGTGTTGGAACCCCTTCATTTTGAATAGTCATCTTAAACATTTGCTCTGGAAGCGATACGGGCGTTTTTGGAACTTCTTTTGTCATTCTCTATGTTTGGGAGCCGTACAAAAGAGGCGACATGACACTTGGTCCATTCCTTCATCCAGGGAAGTCCTGAGGTGTTCCCAGGCCAGTGAGACGCGCCCTTTTTACACCTCTCCTGGGATGTTCCAAAGGAATCCAAACCCTCTGGATGTGAAGGAGCAGCAGCTCTACGACAGGCTCTTCACCGGGTCAGGACTGAAAAGCCACAGCTGAAACATGTTAGGATTCTCCAACAGCCTCTCATACAAAGACCTGAACCAGATGAAGCATTGCCAATTAAACAGTCGTAAAACACTGATCCCCAATTCTTTCGTTCATCCCTCCTTTTGCAGATGAAGGGAGCGTGCGCTGAAATAAACCTGCCTCAGAGACTCTGCAGGTGATGGATCAAAGTCAGTCCTTATATGGGCGCGTCTGGACCCAAGAATGTGGAGGGAAAAGCCCAAACATTCAAAACATCTCCCAAAGAATCCATTTACCTCGTCAATCTAAGGCCAAACAGCCCAAAAACACACGAGAACATTAGCAACATTAGCAACATTAGCATGAAAGATTGAAAAGCTAAATCAAACCTTAAAAACAGGAATAATTGCAGTGTTTTAATGACTTTTTGGTTCCAGTTGCTGTGTTAAAGGCCGGAACAGTAAAGCGATGCGGTTTTCCCCCCCGTTTGACTATTTTGATGAGGTTTATAATGTCACTTCCTGGTTAGACACGAGCAGCAGATGTGACAGAGGTAATCCCACAACTGTTACCTAGCAACCCTACTGTACACAAGGGTCAAAATACAAACATATATATAAATTACACAAGTTATGATATGACAAATAATACCTGGCGACTCCTTTATTTTATTGAATGATTGTCGCACGTCGATGACATCACAGAGGGATTCAGGTTTATAACTCCGCTCTACTTCCTGTCATTTTCCACTTCGGTTTTGGAACGTTTCCTTGACAAACTGCAACTGTAAAACTATGATAAATATTTACCACGGGTTTTGTTCCTCCAAATGAAGTCATACTTAGAGAAACGCGACCAAAATGTTCCGCGCGTGCTTTAAGAGTTACTGCGCATTTAGAGCCGTTCAAAGCCAGTCACACTCACTCGTTCTCCGGTATTGCCTTTTTAAAGTGGCACTCTAACTTTTTTTTAGTTTGAGAGCTGAATCCAATGAAAAGACCACGATCTACGACGACACCGAGACGTCTTGTTTGCCCTGCCGGGTAAATGTCCACGGGTAAACGTCTCCAAATGAACACACACAGGTTTTATACAAGCATCTTTTTATTATTACAACTTAACATTTTTATACAGCGTTTGACAAATATTTGAATAATTATATGTACAGTTCAAACGACAACGAAAAGAGTTGCATGAAGAAACTACCGAGCACAGCGGCGTTCAGGCGGTGACGGGAGCGCCGAAGGTTTTGGAGGCGTGTTCACGAGGTTCACGCAGTAAAGAAGCGTCCTGCAGGAGAGAGACCAGCTCCGTCGAGTCCTGGACACGACCGGGACTGGGGCCGCGGGCCGGAGGCGGGACAGAGCGAGGGTCGGGGTGCGGCGGACGAGCCGGGGTCTGGGCTAAAGTCTGAGGGTTTAGACCAGGCTCTGAACCAGGACCAGGCTCTGGACCAGGACCGGGCTCTGAACCAGGACCAGGCTCTGGACCAGGACCAGGCTCTGGACCAGGACCAGGCTCTGGACCAGGACCAGGCTCTGGACCAGGACCAGGACCAGGCCTGGTTTTGCTCGGGGTCTTCAGGTCCTTGAAGCCGCTGAGTCTCGAGGCCAGGGAGCGTTTGTTCTGAGGTTTCCTGATCCTCTTCCTCTCGGGTCGTGCATGACGCCGTGACGCTGAACACAAACACAAACACGTTAAGCACACACATTTATACAACTTTATACGAGTTGAATTTGACTATTTTATGATTAAAATATTGCACATTTGTGAATTTTGTTTTGTGTATTTATATTCGGTTTAGTTTATTATCGTATGCCTGCCTTTTATTCATCCTTATGTATATTTTACTATTAATAGAGATGAATGATTATTTAAGTAATCAATTAGTCAGCGATTGACTGTACAAAAAGTGTAATTGCATTTGAGACAAATAAAAAGGTTGAAATACATTGTACATAAATCAACTTTTCATAAATATTTTTTATCATCGAAGGAGAAAGGTAAATTCTAGTAAAATGTCATATATAAATATTAAGAATAGTGTTATTGTCAGTATTCAACACAAACCTGTTGATTTAACAACAAAAAAGCTGCTCAATACAAATGTACCACAAAATAAAACACTAATAATGACAAAAAGAATGTGACGAGTGGAAGCAGAACTTATGTCAATAGAACATCGGATAAATGTCTTGTTCCGTTTCATTATGCATTTATATTTATATATATATATATATATTTTTTTTAATCTTGTTCTTTAAAACAATTTGAATGTTTTTTATTTATTTAAATATAGAATATCTGATAAATATCCTTAAACAAGTTGGTACAAATATTATAGATGTCAGTTAAGTGTTTGGCCTAGTGTCACGTATCAATCTATAATTAGAATTTTTTAATGTCATGCTACAAAGTTAAGGCCGTACTGCCCCGCCCTTACACAGTCTGATCATTTATGTTAGGCCGTACTGCCCCGCCCTTACACAATCTGATCATTTGTGTTAGGCGTACTGCCCCGCCCTTACACAAAAAGATCAGACTGTGTTAGGGCGGGGCAGCACGGCCAAGCGCGCGTGTGAAGTGCGTTCGGGTCGCTCACGGTCAGACTCTGCTTCATGGCGAAGCTGCGGCCGCATCCCGGGTGCGGGCACGCGAACGGCCGCAGCTCCTCGTGGAAGGACCAGATGTGGCTCTGGAGGTTAAAGGCCGTGGTGTAGGTGCGCCCGCAGTCGCCCCGCGGGCATCGGAGCACCAGGCGCGTGTCGCCGTGGACGCGCTGGTGCTGCCTCAGACCGTGCTGATCTTTGAACGTTTTGCCGCACTGGTCGCAGTCGAAGCGCGCCGGGTGCTGCTCCCGCCGGTGCGCCGTGTACTCCGTCCACTTCGCGCCCACGAACGCGCAGCCCTCCTCGGGGCACGGGTACCCTCTGTGCACCTTCTCGTGGCGCTTCAGCTTACTCGGGAAGCTGAAGCGCATCGCACAACCTTAAAAACAACACACGACTTTAAGATAAATACAGAAGTGAGCGTGGGATCAAGTTGAGGTCGCGACGCCACATCATTTCACCGCGGCCGTGTTTGGTTTGAGCACCGGAGCTAATCCAGACCCAGACTCAGGACGCGGACTGTATCGGCGTGAGGGACGGCACGATCACCAGGTTAATCGACAATCATGATTATTTATTTATTACGGAAAATAAATTATAAATCGGGACAATTCTGCCTAAAATAATTTACTCAATTCATAGAAAAGTGACAATTTTAAAAAAAAATTTTTCCCCCCGTTCAATTAAAAAGAAATGTGATCTGCTCAGCCTTTTCCTCTACAAAGTGCTTTTTAATCTTGCCGTTTATGTCAAATGAATCAATTAATTAAGCAGATCACACACTGAGAAGCGCTAATGTGTTAAAAGAACAGGAAAGGGAAGAAAATGAAGGATTTTATTGTCGTTTCGGTGGTGAATAATGGTTCAATCGCGCCGTTCATTCTCACAATAATCCTTTAGATCGTCCCTGATCAGCGTGAATGGATTAAAAGAAAACATGGCCGCTTCGTCAGACATGAACGCGTGGATGAATTAAAAGTGCGTCTTGTTTCAGAGCGTTTATCTCAGACATTTGTGGAGTCAAGTGGGCGAGGTCATTTCCATGTTACAGGCGTCTCCGCGTTAAACTAAACTCGCGTGAATCCGGCTTTAGTTCCTTTATGTCGACAGAAAAGACGTGGAACTTTGTGCCAGGTTTTGTTCCATGTAGTGATGTCATTATTCAGGTCAAAACAGAATCGTTTAAGAATGAGAATCGTGACAATGTCAGAAGCAAAATGAAGTCTTTTTAGTTCAATCTCTCGTCCAAAAAAAATAGACTTAAATGTAAATAGCTTTTAATATCTGACCGTTTTTGTCACATTTAACTTTATTTTGTCTTTCAGAAAGTCCATTTTCATAAAGCCGCTCACAAACTTGAGGAACAGTGACACGTCAGACCACGAGAACGAAAGAAAATGGAAGATTTCACAGTCGTTCAGTCAGTAATAATCGTGAATAATCGTTAAATCGTGACGTTCTTTCTCACAATAACCGTAACATTAACCTTCGTGACCCCTTCATGTGAATCGGCTCATTAATGACAGAGATAAGAACCATAAACCTCCAAAACACCTCCATTTCCACAGTTAGAAGACAAATTCAACCATAAAACTGCACGTTTTAACCGGCCGCGACATAAAGCGCGACGTTTACAAGTGTTTTACCTTCGAACGTGCACGGATACGGCGGCAGACCCTCGTGCCGCTCGCACATGTGGGATTTGAGCTGCTTGTTCTTCTTGAACTCGAGGCCGCAGTCCGCCACCTCGCACACGTACGTGCGCCGCTCCCGCGCGTCGCCGTGGAGTCGCTCGGCGTGGCGCACCAGGCTGAAGTTCGTGGTGAACGCCTCGCCGCAGCCGTCCTCGGGGCAACGGAACGGTTTGTGCCCGCTGTGGGTCAAGTCGTGACGCGACAGGTGGTACGGGCTGCTGAACGACTTGCCTGAGGAAACCGGAGGGAAATCGGGGTAAAAGATGAAGAACACGGTGAGACATTAAGAACTATTCCAGCCACAACAATCCCTGACACATCGACACTAAAGCCGGATAAACGTCAGATCAACTCCTTTCTAAATGTAAAATATCCTAATAAACACGAGACGCAACAACTAAATAGTGGTAAAGAATAATATCACGATTTTGCGATAATCGATATATCGCTCGAGATATTCCACGATACATCACTATTTTTTCAAAAGAACATAATACATTTTAGCAACGTTTTCCTTGGTTAAACCTCGACCTGAGCAAACACACATGGTCACATGGTTAGTGTAAATAAGCAACAGAATTGACTCATGGCGATATATCGATCCAAATATCCAAATTTAGTATTGCGATATATCGGCACACCCTACGACTGACTCACACTTGTGATCGCAGTTAAAAAAAAGAGATAATTATATAAATATATATATATACACACAATATATATATACACACACACATATATATACATATATACACACATATATATATACACACACATATATATATATATATACACACACACACACACACATATATATATACACACACACATATATATACACACACACACATACATACATATATACACACACACACATACATACATATATACACACACACACACACACACAGATATATATATTATAAATAATATATATATATATACACACATATATACATATATATATATTATATATATATTATATATACATACATATATACATACATACATACATATATACACACACACACACACACACACACACAGATATATATATTATAAATAATATATATATATATATACACACATATATACATACATATATATATTATATATATATTATATATACATACATATATACATACATACATACATATATACACACACACACACACACACACACCTCCAGGAGACAAAAGCACCTGCTTCTCCTTCTCAGTGGAGCTTTAATCAACTCGACTCGTCCATTCTGATGTTATTCTGCTGTTGCCATGTCACCGAGTTATTAACAACACTCAAATTAACTGAACTGAAACCAGATCCAAATGCTTTTAAAGTGCCCCCTACAGGTCGGACGACTCATTGAACTAAAATGCAGCAAAGATAAATATATTTTGAATAAAAAAATATATATGAAAATGTTATCAGAGAATGTTATTGTTATGTTAAATATTATTTTAGGTGTATAATTTAACTTCCTGTTTGTAATTAATGACGTCACAGTTACCCTGCAAACACTGGGCCAAAACTCATCTAATGTCACTGTTGTTTTAATTTGACAAATAAAAATATGTGAGAGTGACATTATTTTGTTGAATAATGTTTAGAGTCAAAAAAGTAGTTTCTGTCTGGAATGAGCGTCACTTCCTGTCATTTTTCTCAAGTTTTCTCCTCAAAAACACCTGCTCAACTGGTGTTAAACTATCATTTCCATGTACAACAGGTATAAACACACCAAATAAAGTCAAAATGACAAAATCGTAAAAACCTGTCGTAAGCCAAGTTTTAACGATTGCAATTCTTCAAAACAAACAAAAAAGAATGGAAGAAACTCAGAATTTTGCTTCAATCAAAAATACTTAAATAAACAATGTAAATGGTGAATCTATAAACCGTATCGGACTGGTTTATATTCTACTTTCTTCACAGAGATCACATTATTAAAGAGTTTAGAATGTTTCGTTTGCATTTTAAAGTGTAATACATAAATAAATGGATAAATAAAGTGCCCAGTATGACGCGTGCCCTTACCGCAGCCCGGATGTCCGCACGTGTGCGGCTTCACTCCCGTGTGTTTACATAAATGCGCGTCGAGTTTCCACTGCTTGTTGTACGCGGCGTGACAGCCCGGGAAAGAGCAGATGAACCGCTTGTGTTTCTCCGGTTTACTCTCCATTCCCACCGCGAAAACCCGTTAGAATCCAGCGATATTTGTCCGGAAGAAAAGCAAACGCGCCACATTTCAGCCGTCAGCTTCCATCGCAGCGGCACTTCCTGCAATTCCGTGACGCAGCTTCCGGTGTTTGGGTTAATTCGGCGAAAAGAGCGCTTTAAATTGACTTTAAAAGGCTAAATTACGACTTACATTGCATAAAGAATCAAATTATATCAAAACAAACATAAATTATAGAGAACAGATCATTTAAAGTGTCAAGTATATTTTTAAAAGGTACCAACACTGCAGAATCACCTAGTTGCAATATGATGCAATTAAACGCTAAGCAAAAATAAACATATTTAACTCGTGTTCAACACTCAAAAAATAAATCCCTATTTTAAATGTGAATCAAACTTCGCGTTCGAGGTTCTAGTTCCAGTTTGCGTACGTTTCCTTCCGGTCCAGTAGGTGGCGGACGCGCAACGAACAAACCGGATGTGACGTCGGACCCTCAGACGTTTCGGTGTTTTGCTGCTTGTTCGTGAGCTAAAGTAGGTTTTTCTCTGAAGAAACGAGTGTTTAAGGTGCATAAAACACAGGTTAACGTCAGTGCGCGGCTTCTTACGTCGCCTTTGCAGGACAAATGACGCGTTAAATGGTCCATAACTTTGTCCTTAAATGGCAGTAGCTTTATTTATTTATTTATATTAGAAACATTTATCTAAGAATATAGTCCATGTATGTTCCTTTGAGCTTAAAACTTAACACCACTTATAAGTTTCTGAAGGCTTGTAATAATCTGTAATAAACATGAAAGTGCTTTGTCATTGGCTGATTTATATGAACATGTTTTGCTTGGTCTCTTTTCAGAATCACTTGGTCTAAAGCTCCTGAGAACGTCCAGGCGTCGCCATGGTGAGTGTGGACAAACTGGACACAGATTGTACTTGTACTTGACATGTTTCTAAGATCCTGGCCCAGACAATACTGCATTTGTTTGTTCAAAATGTGAATATTGTGTGTAATTAAAACGATTAACAATGACACCAAAAAGACCGGATTCAAAAAGGGCATTGAACAGAGACGTCTCTGTTCAAGTATTAAGTGATATTCCTGAGATTTTGTGGTTAATTATGTGGTTAATTCACGTCTTGAAGCTCAACCGAGACATTTCCTGACACGTTTGAGCTCATTCCTGATGCTTTGTGAAAAAAATTGTCCAGAAACATGTTTGTCCTCATCTGCCACCCGTACCTGTGTTATAAACGCCGCTGGTCGCCGTGCTTTAACTTGAATCTCTGTTGTCAGGGCGAGAGAAAAGGAACAAACCATTACTACCCCCCTGACTTTGATCCAGCCAAGGTTTGCACCAGTTTCATTTCCTATTTTTTGATGAATCCAAAGTGAATCTGATCCGTGACCTGTGTTTTCTTCGTCTTCTTCTTCGTCTTCAGCATGGATCGCTCAATGGCTACCACAAAACCCACGCCCTTCGAGAACGAGCGAGGAAGCTGTCTCAGGGCATCCTCATCATCAGGTAAAGTTGGTTTTGAGAATCTCCTTTTCCGGTCCTGTTTTAGTGACGCTCATCAGCGTTTTGCCTCAGGTTTGAGATGCCGTACAACATCTGGTGCGACGGCTGCAAGAACCACATCGGGATGGGTGAGTCCGGCCTGCTCTTACACTTTGAGAGTCTTCCAAAGGTTACGCTTTAGGGACTGTTGAGCTTTAAAGGACGCTTTGGGCATAACATTGATCCCTCATTAAAAACTGCTGACTAAAACGAAACAAAAACTCAATGAAAAGTAATCAGACTCTGGATAAAAGGACATACAATTGTGTTGACTAAAACTATGACTAAAATTAGATCTTTTTTTAAAACTTAAAATACTGATATTTGTCATCAAATGGTCAAATCTAAACATTAATGAAAAGTAATGAGTGGAGACAAGATTTTTCAGTCCCAGAGCTGATTTGATTTAATTTTATTCATGTGTATATATATATATATATATATATATATTGTATATATATATATATATATATAATTTTATCTCATTTATTTTATTTCCAAATCTTCGTTTGATAGTTGTTTATCATTCTCTGGCAATAAACAGACAGTAAAACAGAACATTTTCTGGGAAAATTGGTTTTGTTGCAAAGACTGCGTCGTTATTAAATCAGAACGGGACGAAGACAGAAGACGAATATATAATTTGTCCTTTTTTAAGACAAAACTATTCGGTCATTTCCCTGATTTACCCGGTGGAACTCTATTAAAATGGTGGAATGAAGGGAAAGATCATGGCTGACCTCACAACTGTGTAAAGAGACGTGAATTAGACGATTGTGTGAATAATCTGAGTGCGACATACGAGTCTTTTTAACAAACACATGAATGCGCTTTGTTCCTGAGAAGATGGTTTCATGTCCGGATTTGTGTTCTTTAGGGGTTCGTTACAACGCGGAAAAGAAGAAAGTGGGGAACTACTACACCACGCCAATCTACAGGTAACACAGCCGACGGGACGACTCGCTGTGGTCGGGGCCGGTACTGCGGACGCTTGGGGTTTAACCTAGGTTCTTTTAGCATTTTTGGAACCCGCGGACAATCAATAGAATAAGTCTGGACAGGCCAAAAGTGGTCCACGTTTACGCAAAGTTAGCCTACTTAAAACACCATTTTGACCTGGTTTATGGCTCATATCGCTGTCGGGGCCAGGCCTATCCACGTGAAACAAAAACGGGCACAAAGCTCACCGTCTTCTCTGCCTGTAAACATGGACAGAAGAGTCACAGTGGCTTCAGGAGGTCTTCAGAATGTCTCCAGCAGTCAGGCCGTTGTTGTTGACAGATGAACGGGCTTCAAATCATAAGAGGGAAGAGTTTGGGGCGGTCTTCCAAAACCTTTGTATGACCATGAAGGCCCCGCCCTCCATCATCAAGCTCTAGAACGTGGAATCGGTTTGAACGCATCAGACCCAGACGTTTTGAAGACCATAAAAAGAGGCCCCTTTGGCCGTGTGTTTGTCTGTGTCCAGGTTCAGGATGAAGTGCCATCTTTGTGTAAACTACATCGAGATGCAGACGGACCCTCAGAACTGCGACTACGTGATCGTGAGCGGGGCCCAGAGGAAAGAGGAGCGGTGGGACATGGAGGAGAACGAGCAGATCCTCACCACAGGTACGACTGGAGGACGGGTTTGGACCTGGTGTAGAGCCGGGTTTGGACCTGGTGTAGAGCCGGGTCGGAGAGGGGCAGAGGGGTCAGAGGGTGCCGGGGAGAGGGTCAGAGGAGGCAGAGGGGAGGGTCAGAGGGGCAGAGAGGGCAGAGGAGGGTCAGAGGGCAGAGGAGAGGAGGGAGCAGAGGAGAGGGTCAGATAGGAGGCGAGGGAGAGGGGCAGGAGAGGGTCAGAGGAGAGGTTCAGAGGGGCTTGAGGAGAGGGTCAGAGGAGAGGGTCAGAGGAGAGGGTCAGAGGAGAGGGTCAGAGGAGAGGGTCAGAGGAGAGGGTCAGAGGAGAGGATTGACCGTGTGATGTTTCCTCAGAACACTCGGAGAAGGAGAAGCTGGAGACAGACGCCATGTTTAAACTGGACCACGGCGGTAAAGACAAAGAGAAGCTGAAGAGGGCGCTGCCGTCGCTGTCCGAGATCCAGGACCTGCAGGCCGGATGGAAGGACGACTTTCAGCTCAACAGCAACCTCCGCAAGAAGTTCAGGGTACGACCACAGGGTAGCGCCGTAATAAACCCTTTCCCACCAGTGGGGGGCGCCGCACGCTCAGACCGTTGTGGTTTCGTATTTGATTCCAGACGGAGAAGAAGGTTTATGCTGAACAGGAGGAGAAGGACAACGTGGTGAGAGCCAGAACAAACCTGTCGATTCCTCTGCTCCCTGAGAGAGAAGAAGACAAGAGGCTGGCCGCGCTGCTCGCCTACGCCACCCCAGACTGTGAGGACACCCGGTGTACTACACCCAGAATGCACTGCTTAGTATATAAAACTGTAAATGCATTTGGAAAATCTGGACTCAAAAACACCTTTTATAACAAAGACAGTGACATTATTCAATCCAAATGTCAAAGAGATAATCCTTTTACTCTCCACTTTCTATGAATATTTCATAAATAATCATGAGCCGTTTTCAGCAGTTCTTAAGTGAAAGGCTTGAGTTTTCATTTGCTGTCTTCATTCTGCAAATGAAAGCTAAAGAACATTTCATTCTGTCAGACAAAGGTGTAAGAGTGAAGACAAGAGTGCTGCTCATCCAAGTAGCTTCTTTAGAAATCTGCTGAGTCTTATATCTGTCTGATAACGGTCTGTTTAAAGGATGAGCCCCCCTGTTTGGGCCACACTTTCACGTTTTAATAAAAGTCTTGTTTTTCAGCGTTTGACGACAGGCAGCGGAGCAAGCGTCAGGAGATCTGCAGCCGCTCGTGGTTCAGCTCCCCGCCCTCAACTGCAGGGGGCGCCGCTGCCAGTCTGCTGCACAGACTGGGGCAGCGGGGCAAAGAGGCGGCGGTGGCCAAAGCGCTGCGTCCGACCGGTGCGGCGTTGATCCGGAAACGGACGGCGACCACGGCGACGAGCGGGCCCAAGAGCACGGCGACGACGGCGGCTTCAGGCTGTGAGCGAGGAGGAGGAGCAGGAGGAGGAGCTGCAGGAGGAGGAGGAGGAGCAGCAGGAGGAGGAGCAGGAGGAGCAGCAGGAGGAGGAGCAGGAGGAGGAGCTGCAGGAGGAGGAGCTGCAGAGGAGAGGAGAGCAGGGAGGAGGACAGGAGGAGGAGAGGAGAGAGGGAGGAGAGGAGGAGCAGCAGGAGGAGGAGCAGGAGGAGAGGAGGAGGAGGAGACAAGAGAGAGAACGAGAGAGGAGAAACAAAATGGACACTTGAACATCTGGGACAAAAGCGACGGTTTTCGGGAAACGCGTCTCTTGTTGCACTACAGCGACTCGGACTCGGACCCGGACGGAGCGCAGTCAAACATCGGACTTGAACTGCGACCGGACCGGACTGGACGGACTGGACTGGACGGACTGGACTGGACTGGACCGGACTGGACTGGACCGACCGGACTACTGGACCGGACGACTGGACTGACTGGACCGGACTGGACTGACGGACTAGACTGGACCGGACTGGACTGGACCGGACTGGACCGGACTGGACTGGACTGGGCGCAGAATACTGGACATGAGTGTGCGTCGAGCACATTGGGTCAGAACTTTGTGGAGCCGTCAAAACGCGGTTCACTGTCAGAACATCTTAGAATGTTTTAGCCGCCGTTTCCGCAGCGACAGAGCTGTTGTTAGTTCGTGATACTTTTTGTGTTTTCATTTGTAATAAATGTAACAACTTTCTTTCACGCTGTCATTCATAATGGAACGTTTAAGTTCTCTGTGACGCATGAACGTTAAAATACTTCATCAGAGTACTCATTGTCCCTCTTTACTCATTAATACTCATTCATAACTGTAGCAGATTGGCTCTAAACTGGGACGTAATCATTTTATTTTATGTTTGAAAGTATAAAACACAAAAATGGATTACGAAACGACAAAAGTAACACAATCATGTCCAGGTCCCAGCGTGTCCAAAGTCGGTCAAATTGGTCCATTTCCAAGTTAAGTCCAACTTTTTCCATTTGCCTGATGTCTGTCCCTCTCAGTCCAGTCCTTGATCGTTGGTGACGTTTGTGTCGTCCATTTCTTTGTGACGGCCTTTCTTCCTGCCGCCAAAAGTACATTCCAAAGGTATCCATGTATTGAGCCCACGGCAGGAGTTCTGAGGCCCAAGTACAGAGTTCTAAAGTTCAGAGGGATGGATATGTCAGAAACAGCCTGCAGTGCGTCGTAAACTTCAGTCCAATATTTCTGAGCGACAGGACAGTCCCAGAACCCTTGATAGTGGTTTGCCTCCTGGTGGCGCTGTTTCTCCAGCAGTTGCATTTCCAAGTGAATAATGAGCACTTTGACCTGGAGTTATGAACAAACGTGACACATTTTTCCAGCAGAATTCCTGTCAGACACTGGGAAGTACACACTTTCCCACTGCTGCAGTAACACGTCACTTGACCTGTTGCCACGGTAACAGATGAACAAACCCTCCAGCTCAGCTGCCGTTAGAGCTCATTTCCACATCCAAGTGTAATGAGTTTGCATTATTCTTTAATGACAAAGTTCAGGGCATTAAAAATGCTATCAATTCTACAGTGCAAAAAATGACCCTCAAACCACCTACACACTTAGAGCTGACTCACTTTGCACCTGTAACTGACAAAACTGTCCAGGAGATCATCACCAGCCTGAGTTCATCTACATGCTGCCTCCATGTGTGACCTCCAGATTTCTAAAGTCTGTGCTGAACAGTTTGTTAGCACCACTCACTCAAATAGTTAACATGTCGTTTCAATCTGGAACATTCCCAATGTCTTTGAAAACTGCGGTCATAAAGCCTCTCCTAAAGAAGAGCAGTCTTGATGCCGCAGTACTGATCATTACCGGCCCATCTCTCAATCTGCCATTTTGGGGCAAAGTCCTTGAAAAGGTTGTTTACCAACAGCTCACTGATTTCCTCTTAATAAACAACTCATTTGATGTTTTCCAGTCAGGTTTTAGACCTCATCACAGCACTGAGACTGCTGTTGTCAAGGTGACAAATGACATCCACCTGAACACTGACGCGGGCAAAGCCTCAGTCTTAATTCTGTTAGATCTGAGTGCTGCTTTTGACACTGTCGATCATGGGACCCTCTTACAGAGACTAGAGGACTGGGTGGGCATCACTGGCACTGCGCTAAACTGGTTAAAGTCCTATCTGGAAGACAGGAAGTTCTTTGTCGAAATTGGTAACTGTGTCTCAGACCAGATGCCCCTGACCTGTGGGGTACCCCAAGGGTCAATCCTGGACCCCTTCTGTTCAACCTCTACATGCTGCCGTTAGGTCAGTTGATACGCAGCGAGAGTGTGTGGATGCAAAACAACTTTCTCCAGCTGAACTCAGACAAGACTGAAATCATCGTCTTTGGCCCACAGAAACAAAGAGAAAGTTGTTAACTGTCACCTCCAGAGTCTCGCTCTAAAACCTACACAATCAAGTTAGAAATCTGGGGGTAATAATGGACTCAGATTTGAATTTTAACAGCCACGTCAGAATCAATCACATCAGCAGCTTTTTACCATCTAAAAAACATTGCCAAAATCAAAAGTATAGTGTCTAAACCAGACCTGGAGAGACTTATCCATGCGTTTGTCTCTAGTAGATTAGACTACTGTAACGGCCTGCTCACTGGCCTCTCCAAACGAGCTGTAAAACAGCTGCAGTACATCCAGAACGCTGCTGCTCGGGTCCTGACTAGAACCAGGAAGTACGATCACATTAGTCCTGTGCTCAGGTCTCTGCACTGCCCCCTGTGGCTCAGAGAATAGACTTCAAAGCAGCTCTGCTTGTATACAAGTCTCTCCATGGCCCTAGCACCAAAGTACATCTCGGACATGTTGTTAGTGCCATATGAACCATCTCGGACTCTGAGGACCTCAGGGACCGGCCTCCTGCTGGTGCCCAGAGTCAGGACTAAACATGGACCGGCCTCCTGCTGGTGCCAGATGTCAGGACTTCAAATCTAAACTAAAAAAATCTGTTTTGTTTGGCTGTGCATACGACCGAAATGCTTTTCTTTGCACTCTTCTCTTTTATGTCTTGAACTATTTTATGGAGCCTGAAAATGGCACCTTTCTGTCTTTGTAATTTTACTGCATTTTTTCCTGTTGTGTGAAGCACTTTGATGCCTTGAGAATTGTGCTCGACAAATAAACTTCCCTTGCCTCTTCATCTAATCATTATAAACCTGAACAGAGCCTGAGCTCTCTTTCGCAATAAAAGCACTGTAGAACAACCTTTTGGGGTATTTCATTGATCCCAGGGTATTGGAGTTTCACCGATCCGTTAAAACACTAGTATTAACTGTCTGCCTTTGGCCCAGCACATCTTCAAATGTAGCTTTAATTTCCACAAAGACAAAGCTGTTCATAGTCAATAAATATCAGTTACAAAACGTATGGGTTTGGATCAGTTTTGTTGAATAAATGTGGAAATGCTCTGGCAAAAGTAATCGGGAAAAGAACCAGAATCAGAACCAGAATCAGAAGGGTTTATTGCCATTGTCAATGAACAAACTTCACAAACACAGGAACTTGTCTCGGCCTTAAAGTGCAACATAAAACACTGAGCAATAATAAAATAACATATATTCAATCAAAAGGGCATAAAGAAACAATTTAAAATGAATATAGTATAAAATAAAAATAAAAATAGGCATTACTATGTACACAAGTTTACAGTTAAATTTAAAGTTGTAGTGCAGAAAGTGACGTGATGAAGAGTTGCAGTTAAAGTGGCAGGTTCATTAAAGGTAGAACATTTGAAGATGAGCGTAAAAGTTCACGTCTGAGCTGAAACGTCTCACTGCAAAAATGTAACTGACTCATTATAAAACTATCAATACGTTGTTTGTCGGTGTTAAAATTGCTTATTTATCATTTTGTTTTACTTTGATCGAGAAGAAAAAAAGAAGCAGCGTGATGAATGTCATCAATAATCATGATTATTTGGCTCATAATTTAGATTCCAACAACCATTACTTCTACACTGTCAAAATGAACCTGCAGCGAGTGTATTTCCTGTGATGTTTAAAAGCCTCAGGTCCGTTCAGGTTGATAAAACACAATGTAATAATAAATAATGTAATATATGTATCATTAAAACTCAACTTGCATTTATGTGTTCTATTGATTAGAGGTCTTCTTCATTATTATAATATATGATGATATGTTGCTCAAAGGCTCAAGAAAAAGTCATTCATCTTATTTTAGATTTCAACTTTTTTGTAATTGACTAGAGTAATAATTGAAATCACGATTATAAATTAGATTAATTACGCAGGCCTAATTTTCAGTGAAAGAACTGAGAAAACAAAGGGACATTTGAAAACCCACTTGAGATCTTCCAGTTTGACTAGATTTGAGGTTTTATGTTTTTTTTTTACAGTTTTATCTGCCACAGTTTGTGATTTACTGCAACTCCAGACCAGACCATGGACTAGGCCAGGATCCAGACCAAAGACTAGAGCAGGGACCAGACCATAGAGACCAGACCACAGTCCAGACCAGGGACGAGACCAAAGACCAGACCAAAGACTGGAACTTGACCAGATTTCAGTCCAGGTGGGACCAGGATCCAGACGGCAAGACCAACGACTGGACCAGATCCTGTGCTAGAACCAGGTCAGAAACGGGACCAGGATCAACTCCATAATCCAGACCTGGTGCTGGTCTAGATCTAGTCTAGACTTCACTCCCAGTTCCGAGAACAAAGGATCAATTTCCACTCCAGAGTCCAGACCAAGTCCAGAGCGGAACAAGAGTCCATATCAGAGTCCAAACAAGACCTGCTGAGTCCCAGACCGGATCAGGGCGGGACTACGGCATAAACCAGAGTCCAGATCCTACAATAGTCACACAAACCAGAGACCAGACCACAGCGGGACTACGGCTGAGACCAGATCCCAGACCAGGCCCTGGACTTGACCTGGAGGAGCCACAAACCAGAGTCCAGACCACAGCGGGACTACGGCCGAGTCCAGATCCCAGACCAGGCCCTGGACTTGACCTGGAGGAGCCACAAACCAGAGTCCAGACCACAGCGGGACTACGGCCGAGTCCAGATCCCAGACCAGACCCTGGACTTGACCTGGAGGAGCCACAAACCAGAGTCCAGACCACCAGCGGACTACGGGCCGAAAGGGGGGTTTTTTTTTTTCCCAAGGATCCAGAACCAGGCCCTGACTTGACCTGGAGGACCACATAACCTAGAGTCCAGACCGACAGCGAACTAAACGGCTGAGATCCGAATCCCAGACCAGGGGCCCTGCGACTATGACCTGGGGAGGACCACAAATAACCCAGAGTCCAGACCACAGCGGGACTACGGCCGAGTCCACGATCCCAGACCAGACCCTGGACTTCCCTGGAGGAGCCATGGCACGCTGGATTTTCTTCCTGGAGGTCTTCTGTGTCTTTGCTCTTCTGTGAACGCACAGTGAGCTGTTTTTAAAGTTCAAAAACTGATGTGGAAAAAAGATAAGAACATGATTACATCAGAGGGACAGTGAGTTAAACTTATTTTACCACTTCAAGTATTTTCAAATCACGCTCTCGTCAGTGCCTCCGGAAAGTGTTCACTTTCTCCACGTTTTGTCATGTCACACTTTTATTCCCAAAATGGATTCATTTCATTATGTTGCCTTAAAAACAAAACCCCCAATGACAACGTGGAAGAAGGTTGCTTGAATTATTGAAAATTAATTAAAAATAAAAAAAACAAAAAAGCCCTCGTACTGAATATTCAGAGCGTTTGCTGAAGCTCCTTTGGCTCTAATCACAGCCTCAGTCTTCTTCAGTTCCATGAAGCTCAAACTCCTGTTTTTAGGCCGTTTCTCACATTTTGTCTGCAGAACTCCAAACACTAATGAAGTTGGTTGTGAGCGTCAGTTCACGACATTTTCAGATCTCTCCAGAGATGTTCAGTTGGGTTCAAGTGTGGCCTCTGGCCATACAAGGACATTCACAGAGTTGTCCTAAAGAACATCTCCACAGCATGATGCATCACCACCCATGCCTCACTGTAGAGATGGTCCTGTCAGGTGATGAGTGGGCCTAGTTTCCTCCAGACATGACGCTTCCATCCATGACAAAGCGTTCAGTCTTTATTTCATCAGAGCTGTTTGTTTCTCAGGGTCTGAGAGTCCTTCAGGAGCCCTACAAACTCCAGGGGGCTGTCAAGTGCCTTTTACTGAGGAGGGGCTTCAGTGACACGCTGGAGACCTGTCAGAGTGACCTTCAGGTTCTTGGTCACCTCCCTGACTAAGGTCCTTCTCTGATGGCTCAGTTTGGCCGGGCCCAGCTCTAGAAGAGTCTTGGTTGTTCAAACTGTTTCCATTTCCAGATGATGGAGGCCACTGTGCTCAGAGGAACCTTCAATGCTGCAGAGATGTTTCTAGACAGGTGTGAGCTTTCAGGTCCAACTGAAGTTACATCAGGTGGACTCCAGTCAAGCTGTAGAAACATCTCAAGGACGATCAGAGGAAAACCCATGAACCTGAGCTCAGGTTTGAGTCTCACGACAAACGCTGCGAATACTCAAAGAATTCAAACAACCTTCTTTCACGTTGTCGCTCTGGAGCATTTATTGTAGAATTTTGAGGCAAATAATGAATCAAATCCATTTTGGAACAAGGCTGTGACATGACAAAACTTACAATTCACCTCTCGCTGATCATCGACGTGTGCAGAACTCAAAAACAGTTCTGAAACACAAGATTGTATGAAAGTTGCCAATGGAAAGACCCCTTTTTAGTCCCCATTATATGTTTCCTCTGAAGCCGTCTTTTATGCGTTTGGGAAGGAATAGCAACCGAAACGTTCCAAATGTTTTGGAAGCTCACGACACATTTATCATCTGCATTTCTTCTTATTTACATATGTTGTTTTTTCTTCAAACTTCTAATGCTCTCTTTTTTTTGCAGAAACTGGAGAGACAGGTGAGCGCCTCGATGTTCTACTGCATGAAAGAAGACGACTTCAGTGCAAGTTTATTTGAAGAGCACAATTCGAACACAAAGTCCTTCAAAGTGCTTCATGAAACAGGATTGAAATCACAACACAAACACAAAGACACAAATAATCACGACGAATTCAGGAAAAGCGTCCAAGATTCGAGCTGAAACCGACACGCCAAACGACGAGTTGAATTCAGGAGTCGGTTCTGACTTAAACCTCTTTTTGGAACTGGATCAGCCGTGACCCGTTTCAGAACCGGACTTTTCACTACACATTCATTATCCGCAGCGTTTTCCAAATACGTCAGTTGAAATATTGCCAAAAGAGCGGATTAAACCCTGATTTACCTTTGGTTGTTTAGTGCGGCGGCCCCCCACACTTTCATGTTGTTCCAGGGCCCAGTTGAAGGTGCAGAGCCCGTAGCAACAGCGTAACGGACCTTATTACTTTTGTTTGCTGTTTATTCCGTTCATCGGCTCTATATTTCCGTGGTCAGACACATAAACAATAGAATATAGTGACACATCGGGACAACAGACTAAAACAGACCAAAAAGGTGCTTTTTATGTTGTTCGTTTGACCTTCTGCTTGAATACTTGTCTCTGGGCTCAGGTTTGTGCTCGCCCCCTGGGGGCCGTGTGGGGGCACAGAGTCAGTAAAGCAGTTGTTCAATAAGTGTCATTTTGCACGGATTAGTCCAAGGAGGTCATTTTTATCCCAGTTTAGAGCCATTCCCTTTTGCTTTTATCTTATCTTTTATCTTCTTCCTGAGCCTGGTATACACTCGATTGGTGTTCATTTTAAGACTGTTTAAGTGCCAGGTCGCGTCTGAGGGGGGCACTGGTGTTGATCCAAGGAAGAAAAGGGTTTGTTGTGGTAAGAGTTCTTAATCACAACACCCAAAGTGGAGGTGAACGCGTTCAGGCAGAGGTCCAGGACAGTTTGTCACTCACTTCATCCCATTGGAAGTGTTCGAGGTCAGATTCAGAGCTGCACAGTCTCGACTCGAGGAGTTGTGATGAGGAAGAGCACCTTGTAAACTGTGCTCTGCAAATAAACTTGCCTTGCCTTATTCCAGTGCTTCTTTTTAGTCGAGTCATTCTTCAACTCTTCTTCTTTTTCAGCTCATTTTCTTTAATTGCCATAAAGTTCAAACGTTTTGAAGACTGAATTGTAATTCTTGTTCGTCTGGTTTCCACGTTGTTTTCTTCTTTTCAGATTCGAGACGTTTAACAGCTACTCAAGCCGTCACAGGTAACTCCAAGCACCGAAATGCACCAGCAGTAACTGTCAAACTTGTACAACATATATTTAAGTGTAAAATATTCGACCTCACATTCTGTCTGTTAAACGTCATATATTTTCAAAGTACTGACAGTGAAAGTCTTTCCTACTCATGTCGGTTCCAGACCTCCCGATCGGATCAGCACGACTCCACGGTAAGATGTCACATTTACTTATATATCTATTCTTTTTACGCACATTCAGACCATTTTTTTAATTGGTCGACTCGTTATTTCATGAAAATTATAAGGAGCTAATGATGATGACGGTTGTGCTCAGCGGTGGAAACGATGACAAAGCACTCAAGTGTTTAAGTAAAAGTATGTGTACTTTACAGTGGATATGTTTTACTTTTACTCCAACTACTTTGAACTAGACTGACAAGTCCAAAGTATTTTTACTTGTGTTTTGAGCATGTCCATGATGACAACCTGCCTGAATGTGTTGAAAAGTAAGCATTCGATTGGCTGCTGCAGAAGTACACATATATTTGACTGAACCGCACATGTTCATCCCCAGCGTGATGCGTTTCCTTCATGATGTTGGTCCAAGGTCTGGATCAAATTGAATGTACAAAAAACTGACATTTTCTCTCACTGGCGCCCCCTCTCCTTCAGAAAGACCTTCCCATTTAAATGGAAAACAGAATCCCTTAAATATTCCAGAAAGAACTGGCCACAATCTTAGAGAAAAACTACACTCCTCTTTTCTCCAAGAAAGAAAGATCTTGAAAAATGGACTCTGATCCCAGACCGAAGTCAAAGTCAAAGGGTTGAAACTATAAAATGAATGTTTTGCCCAGATTTCTCTCTCTGTTCTGTTCCAGACTCCCCCCAGACTCCCCCCAGACTCCCCCCTGACTCCCCCTGACTCCTCCCAGACTCTTCCCAGACTCTTCCCAGACTCTTCCCAGACTCCCCCCCAGACTCCCCCTGACTCCTCCCAGACTCTTCCCAGACTCCTCCCAGACTCTTCCCAGACTCTTCCCAGACTCTTCCCAGACTCCCCCCAGACTCCCCCCAGACTCCCCCAGACTCCTCCCAGACTCCTCCCAGACTCTTCCCAGACTCTTCCCAGACTCCCCCAGACTCCCCAGACTCCCCCCAGACTCTTCCCAGACTCTTCCCAGACTCCCCAGACTCCCCCCACAGACTCCCCCCAGACTCTCCCCAGACTCTCCCCAGACTCCCCCCAGACTCCCCCCAGACTCCCCCCAGACTCTCCCCAGACTCTCCCCAGGACTCCCCCCAGGCTCCCCCCAGGCTCTCCCCAGGCTCCCCCCAGGCTCCCCCCAGACTGTCTCCAGACTCCCCCCAGACTCCCCCAGACTCCCCCAGACTCCCTCCAGACTCCCCCAGACTCCCCCCAGACTCCCTCCAGACTCTCCCCAGACTCCCCCAGACTCCCCCCAGACTCCCCCAAGACTCCCCCCAGACTCCCCCCAGACTCTCTCCAGACTCTCTCCAGACTCTCCCCAGACTCCCCCCAGACTCCCCCCAGGACTCCCCCCAGACTCTCTCCAGACTCCCCCCCAGACTCCCCCAGAAGACCCCCAGACTCCCCCCAGTCCCTCCCCAAACCGGCCGTTTGATGAGTGGAATAAAACAATCTCTAGATGTGCGGCACGGAAAAAAACTTCTACAATTATCAGATCCGAGCGTTGCTAAGGTGACCCAGAATATGAAGCTCAATGGAAACACATTGAGAGTAATATTGTGCCGGGGGTCCCTGTGCCGGGGGTCCCTGTGCAGGCCTTACTGGCAGATGACAGACGCTTGGGTCATTTGGAGGAAGTGAAGAATCCCTGGGTCAAATCTGTGCTTACGACATGGAAAGAGATGATCAAAACATACAAACTAAACAAACAGGTTCAGATGTTAAACTGGTCGGTTTATGAGACTCAAGGTCTGGAGTACAAAAGGTCTAAACGCTTTTCACCAGATTGTAAATGTTAATCACGTGCTCTAGGACCGCCCTGTCGCTCAAAGACACAGACTGTATGTGACTTTTCCATTCCTTTAGATGTCAGAATGATGTATTTGGGCCTTCAAACTCCTGCCACGGACACGATCCGTGGATATATCAGGAGCATAGTTCTGGCGCCAGGAAAAAAGGCCATCACAAAAGAATGGATGACACAAACTGCGTCTAAAATCAATGACTGGACGGACATTTTAATGGATCACATTCGGACTCGATTTGGAACTGGACAAATGTGACGGACTCTGGACAAAATGGGACCAATATTTGACTTTGTTTGTCGTGACGTTGTCTCTGTGGCTGTTTGCACCTTTCCTTGATTGGTCCTGATTTGAGCCCAGTTTGGTCCTGAACGTAGGCTTGTTTTGGTCCTGGTCTAGTCCTGGGTTTAGTCCCAGTTTTGGGCGCGGCGTGAAGGGGAAATGACCAGAGTCAAACAAGGTTATGTGTGTGTACAATATTTGCTTTTGTAAAAGTGGAGTTTTGAGACCAAAGTCCAGAGATTTCATCAGACGGAACAAAACTGTGACCTTATTTCACTTTGGAAATCTATTACTACTTGTACAATTACTGTACTACTACAACTACAACTACTACTACTACTACTACTACTACTACTACTACTACTACTACTACGACTTCTACTGTTGTTGTTGCTTCTTTTAATATTTCTGACTGCGTCCTATTGTTAGTTTATACTGTTTAATCCTGTTATAGTCTTGTATTAGTCCTGGTTCAGTTGAACAGACTTATGGGTAAATCTTGAAATAGAAGATAAATTAGGCAGTAATTATGTCTGTATGTTTTACACAAAGATACAACAAATGATTTTATATCCAAGATAAGGCAGAAAAAGGAGGCAGTGTACGCGGCTGGTGACAGAGAACGCTACAAAGGTGCAAAGTATTGATGTAGCAGGGAGGTGTCAAGACGCGGACCCCCGTCTTCACAGACATTTTCAACACCTCCCTGAAGTCAAGCCACGTCCCAGCCTGCTTCAAGTCGTCCATCATTGTCCCTGTCCCCAAGAAGCCCCGGACCACTGGACTTAATGACTACAGGCCTGTTGGTCGCTGGAACGTCTGGTGGTCATGAAAGTTTCATTTGAACCCAAGGTCTTGCGCCCACCTCAAGTCCGTTCACTCTCCTCCCTGCTGGACCCCCTGCTGGACCCCCTGCAGTTCACCGGCTGGTGTCCTGGTGCAGCGGTAACAGACGCATGGATGTTAAACGCCCAGAAGACAGTGGACAGATGATCGTGAGACTTCAGGAAAGTCGACAGCCCCCCAGCCCCCCCTCATCATGACAGACTCGCCCCATCAGCGGGCACCGTGGACGTCCTTTCCGTGCTTCCTGGGCACCACTCATCACGCAGGAACCTCAAGTGAGGAGCCCACACAATCAGCCTCCCGTCAGCAAAGAGCGCCCACATGAGGATGTACTTCCTGCTGAGGAAAGCCAAGCTTCAGTGCACATGATGGTGAAAATTGCTTTCTACACGCCATTCATTGCAGCTCATCCCTCGCCTCCTCCATCACACACGGTGTGTACGCTGGATGCCAAACGCTTCAGGACAAACGAGAGACTACACAGCCCCTTCGTGCTGAGAGAGTTATTCGGCTGCAACTATCCATCTCTGCAGGACCTGTACACGTCTCCAGGGCTCTAGGACGAGCAGGTCGGAATCAACACGCTGAACCCTTCTCACCCTGGACATGGTCTATTTGCTGCTTTAGTTTTGATTCCAGTCTTGATTTAGTCTATAGTTTAGTCCTGGTTCAGAATTTTGAAGACCTTGGCTGGGTTAGTCCTAGTTTGGAACGGCTTCTGTTCTGGTTTAGTCCTGCTTTAGTTCAGTCTTGATTCAGTCCTGTTTTAGTCCTGGTCTTGACCTTGTTCAGTCCTGGTTCAGTTCTCTGCTTTGCTGCAGGTTCAGAGTATGTCGCACCGGACGTGCTCAGAGTCCGACTCTGAGGAAAACATTGGTTCTTCAGGCCGATGGAGTCATCAGGTTCAGTCCCAGTTCACGATCCAGATCTGCGACTAACCAATCGGAACCGCATCCTCTGCAGAGTTCCACCTCACTGTCCCCGACAACAAACACCAACACACCACAGCATACTGGTGAGACCTCCTTTAGTCCCTGCTTTAGACCTGCTTTAGACCTCCTTTAGACCTGCTTTAGAACGACTCCTTACGTCTCTTTAGACCTGCTTTAGACCTTTTAGACCCTGCTTAAGTCTGCTTTAGACCTACTTTAAGTCTTGCTTTAGTCTGCTTTAGACCTGACTTTAGTCCTGTTTA
The DNA here is from genome assembly GCA_015082035.1 of Chaenogobius annularis. Lineage (NCBI taxonomy): Eukaryota > Metazoa > Chordata > Actinopteri > Gobiiformes > Gobiidae > Chaenogobius > Chaenogobius annularis. The sequence continues at coordinate 425,415 of BJKM01000459.1, forward strand.
GTCCTGCTTGTATCCTGCTTTAGACAAGCTTTAGACCTGCTTTTAGTCCTGCTTTAGTTCCCTGCTTAGTCCTGGCTTTAACCTGCTTTAGTCCTGCTGTGATCCTGCTTTAGTCCTGCCTTTGGACCTGCTATTACGCTTTTAGACCTGCTTTATCCGCTGCTGTAGTTCCTGCTTATAGTCACTGCTTTAGACCTGCTTTAGACCTACCATTTAGTCCTGCTTTAGTTCTCTGTAGTCCTGCTTTAGTCCTGACTTTAGACCTGCTTTGGGACCTGCCTTAGACCTGCCTATCTCTGAAGCGCTTTCTGCTTAGTATCCCGTAGGCTTTAGTTTCTGCTTGTATGATCCTGACTTTAGACCTTCTTTATCCTGCTTTCTGCTTAGTCTGTTCTGCTTAGCCTTGCTTATAGCCTGCTTCTAGCACGTGCCTTAGAATCCCTGGTTTAGTCTGGTTTAGTCTGTTTAGCTTCTTATTCCTGCTTTAGTCCTGCTTTACGAGTCCTGCTTTAGTCCTGTAGGCGCGTTTCCGCACCCGAGCCTGCTTTAGACCTGCTGCCTCTTTATCCTGCTTTAGACCTGCTTTTGACCTGCTTTTAAGACTGCTTAGTCCTGCATTTAGACGCTGCTTTAACACTGCTTTAGTCCTGCTTTAGACCTCTTAAGACCTGCTTTGAGACCATGCCTTTAGTCCTGCTTAGACCTGCTTTGACCTGCTTAGCCCTGCTTAGACCTCCTTTAGTCACTGCTTTAGTCCTGCTAGTCCTATTAAGTCCTTCTTTTAGCCCTTGCTTATAGTCTGCTTTATGCCTGTTCTAGTCGCTGCGTTTGACTGCAGACCTTGCTTATACCTGCTTTAGACTGCTTTAGACCTGCTTAGTCCTGCTTTAAGACCTGCTTAACTGCTTAACCTGCTTTAGCCTCTAGACCTCTTGTAGACCTGCTTTACGTCCCGGCTTTAGACCGTTTAGATTTAATTTTGTTCCTAGAGTAGTCAGGTTTAGAAACCGGTGACTTTGTTGCACCTTTGTAGCCCAGTGTGGTTTTAGTGAACATTAAAAAACGTGTCCATAAAACATGTAACAAATATGTATTTAACAAACATGTAATAAACATTGTAACAAATATGTAATAAATACTGTAAACAAACAATTAACAAACCATGTAACAAACATGTAACAAAACAGTAATAAACATTGTACCTTGCTTGCATTTTGGTCCACGACTCCCGTCGGAAACCTTGAAGCCCGAGGAAAAGAAGGAGACGTTTGTTTAGTCTTCCTTCAAATGACTAATCGAGGGTTTCCACCCAAGGATAGCTGCTTCGCTGGTGTCGTTTCATCGAGGGTACACTCTCATCGCCAAACGGACAAACCATCTACACCCCTGGAGACAAGTTCTCACACCGTCTGAGAGCACGAGTCGTACTCACAAACACGTCTGAGCACGGGTCTACTCGACACCTTTGAGACACGGTTTACGCAAAATTGAGATATATCTTTAAATGTAATTTTAACAATAATTACAGATTCAGAACTATGGTGAATGAGATGTTTGTAGTGCTAACGTAACACGTATGCTAAGCATAACACGATTGCAACGTACACGTATCAGATCAACGACACTACGGCTTGAACTTAACAACAGTATGCTAACGTAAAACGTATGCCCTAACGTAACAGCCTGTCAAGCACATGGCGGTGGTAATGTAGCCTTAGTCATAAGAGTTCTGGTAGTTCACGGACATAACCAACAGTATTCAGATAGCGTGTAAGCATAAGAACATCTAACAGGATTTAACGAACCGCCCCAAATCACCAAAACCCATTGAATTCTTTTTCTTCCTCTGTGCACTTCTGAACAACTCCTCCTAACTCCGAGCAGACGAAACGTCGATTCTAGACTGCAACGATTACTCGAAGTAACATCGAATAATTCGATTACTAAAAAAGCTTCGATTATATAATTGCTCTTCATGATTCGTTAATTTACTATATTTAATCTAAAACACGTGATCTGTGCCGCGCGAAGCGCACGAACGACTTGTGCGCTTGTTTCAGCAGTTCGGTAAGCTTGTTCCGCTCTTACGAAGCCGCGCGACCAGAGAGAGTCGGCGCGTTTTAAAACTCGACGAGTGCGTTACTGGGGACAGAAGTTTGATGAGTGAAGAGCCATGGATCTATATACAAATCGCGAGCTGGCAAACATCTCAACACCGCTCCTAGCCTCCGCCCATCCCACCCTTTACGCGCCGTCACCAACGCCACCACGGACGCCCCCCGCTGGCGTTCTCCCCACTCCAACAACTCTGCTTTCCAGTCACAGTTTAAGCTTTAAACGAGCCATGCACATGGAAACAGCCGAGGACCTGGTTTATGTTAATTTAATAATCTGCTGCTGAAACAGAAATCCCGAGACGCGAGGCTAGAAGTGACCGGGTCAACCGAGCCAAAACACAAGACACCGGTTCCACTCCAACATAGACGTTAACAAAATCTCTTCATTTTAAGTGATGTGACAGAGCCACCTTAATGTTATATTAATTGTAGTTATATATTCTTCTATACAAACAGACATAGTTTTGGAATGAATGTGAAATGTTGCTGTTCTTGGGGACAAAATTAATAATGAAATTAAGATACAAACTGTGTTATTTAAGCAAACTCTTTATTTTGTATATCTGTTTATTTACTTATGGCATATAGTTTACTCTAATAATGATTTAATATGTGATGTAAATGTTATAGTGAATGTACAAAAAATTTACAGATTTTACTTCGTATTAATCGAAGAAAAGATTCGATGAGTTACTCAGGTTTCACTAAAATATAATCGATAGCTGCAGCCCTAATCTGATCACGTCTCCTGCGTCGCTTTCCTCCACACTCGTGTGCACGACCTCAGGATGGCCCTCTTGCGTTGTCAAGATGAGAAATAATGAACATTGTGGATAGCGATATAAATAATGGTGTCATCAACATAATGAGCGAGATAGCTTCCGGAGGAGTAAGTCTCCGTTATTTTTGCACGATTGTGAATCTGATTTATTCATTTTTTGTAGTGTGTTTGGTGTTTTGGGTTTTTGTTTTGTTTTTTGATTGTTTTTGTTTGGGTGCTGGTGTTGGTGTTTGTTTTGTTGGTTTTTGTTGTTGTTTTGTGGGGTGGTTGTGGGGGTGGTTGGTGTGGGTGGCGGGTTGGTTTTGTGGTGTTGGTTGTGTTTTGGGTGTTTTGGGTGGGGTTGGTTTTGGGGGTTAGGGTTGTGGGTGGCGGGGTGTGTGGTTGTGTTGTGTTCGGTGGGGGGGTGGGTGTGGTGTGGGGTTGTTGTTGTCTGGTTCGCATTTGGAAACGAGACGGATGCGGGTTTGTTGCTGTGAGCTCGGTGGCATGAGGTTTCGATATGGAATATAACTGCTCCGTACACGTGTGTGTTCTCTGTGTTGGTTTACGACGATCGCGTTGTATGCTTCATGGGTCTAGTTTTTGTTTTATGTTCTGAGGAAGATGGGTCTGACGGTTGTGTTTCACGGTTGTCTTCACTTAGTTTCGACTGCGATTGCGTTATCGTGTCTTTCACCGGTTTTTTAAAGCCACTGAGGAGCTTTTACTATTCATATGGTGTGGACATTAAGGTGAGCTTCCAGGCGAGCCTTCGAGCGGTGGTCTGTGAATATGTGGTACGTTCCGTTTGTGGTTACGTTCGTGTTACATTTGAGACGGAAATTTGAACCGGTGGGATGGCCAAGTCCGGGGTTTTACCATTTGTTTTTCATGTTCGGTTCGCTAACACGGGTTTGGGTGCTTGCACTGGCCCCGTGACAAACAACAAAGTCTAAACAAATCACTATACAGAACCTCTGACCAATAGTCAAGTCCCTGTAGGTTCAGAGTGGTTTCAAGTTTCGCTGTAGGGCTTATTGTCAGTCCCTGTGAGTGTGACCAGTGTCATGTCCTGTATGGCCATTGTGTCAGTCCCTGTAGGGGAGATGTCAGTTCCAGGTAGGCCAGTAGGTCAAGTCCCTGTGGCCAATGTTCGAAGTCCCCTGTAGGCCAATGTCAGTCCCAGTAGGCTCAGAGTCAGTCCACAGTATGATGGCCAAAGTCAGTCCACTGGTAGGCCAATGTCAGTCCCTGTAGGCTCAATTGTAGTCCTGTAGGGTGATGAGGCATGTCTCCTGTATTTGGCCAGTGTGTATTAACGCTAATATAGGCTAATTTTGTTTATACTGGTAGTTATTTGGCTTTGGGTTCAGGGAGGTGGATAGTTTGTGTCGGTATTATTGGTTTGTTTTTTTGCTTATACAGCTAACTTTAATAAAGATATATGTTATCGCAGCGCAATGTCTGAATATTTGGTATTTGATACATTGGCTAATCGCTGGTATTATTGGCTAATGCGGTATTTTTGACGTGTTTACTAACATATATATCAATATAGGGCAGGGGGAATTATTTGACAATAATATATATTTCTGATTATATTTTTTAGTGTCTCGATAACTGTTTAAATTCAGTAGGTATATTACGTCAGTTTTCCAAATTCAGATTAATGTGGTTTATTAAGGACATAGTCTCTTCCAACAGAAATGTGTTAAAACAAGTCTCTGAACGTATCCGAGGTTTGATTTTCAGACAAATGTGAAATGTTTGTAGAAACATCACATTTGACCCGATAATACACAATAGACTGTAATATCCTGTAATAACACCTGTAATAACACCTGTAATAACACCTGTAATAACACCTGTATTGTGCTTTCGCTTTGACAGAATCCGGACGGTATTGTGGTTTTTCAGACGTCCAAGATGAAAGCCCGCAAAGGCATCTTCAAAGACACTTTCTCGCTCACAGAACTCGTCAAGTCAGTTCACTACTTTTCACACGTTCATGTTTTCATCTCAGAGATGAGGGAGGAGCAAACTGAGATGGTTGATGTAAAAACGACACCCATTTCTTGTCCGTTTGCTGCAGCGAAGGCACGTGGACGGTGACGGCAAAGTTCGACCACTGGGAGCAGAACAAGTTCACCTCCTCGTTTGAGGTCAAGAAGTACGGTAAGTCACTGCTTTCTAATGACCTTTGGAAACGTGTGCTTTGTGTCGCGAACAAGGACCGCCCCCCCGTCTCTCCTCCAATGAAATATTACTCAGAATTAAATTGAGAAAAGTCCTTTTAAGCAATATTTGTGACGGTTTTAGGAATCCAAATATCAGAGATGAATTTAGTTTCATTCATAAATCAACAACTGTAAATATGAAATGATGAATCCATTTTAGATTTGTAGGGGAGTCAAGACTAAACCAGGACTAAACCAGGGCCAAATCAGGATCAAACCAGGGCCAAATCAGGATCAAACCAGGGCCGAAACAGGATCAAATTAGGACTAAATCAGGACCAAACCAGGACTAAATCAGGAGCAAATCAGGAGAAAATCAGAGCTGAATCAGGATCAAACCAGGACAAAATAAAGACCAAACCAGGACTAAATCAGGATCAAATCAGGACCAAATCAGGACCAAACCAGGACTAAATCAGGACCAAATCAGGACTAAATCAAGGCTGAATCAGGATCAAACCAGGACTAAATCAGGACCAAACCAGGACAAAATAAGGACCAAACCAGGACTAAATCAAGACTAAATCAGGACCAAACCAGGACTAAATCAGGACCAAACCAGGACTAAATTAAGACCGAACCAGGACAAAATCAGGATCAAATCAGGGCTAAATAAGGACCAAACCAGGACTAAATTAGGACCAAACCAGGACTAAATCAGGACCAAACCAGGACAAAATAAGGACCAAACCAGGACCAAACCAGGACTAAATCAGGACCAAACAAGGACTAAATCAGGACCAAACCAGGACTAAATCAGGACCAAACAAGGACTAAATCAGGATCAAATCAGGACTAATCAAATCAAGGGCTAAATAAAGGACCAAAACCAGGACTAAATAGGACCAAACCAGCACTAAATCAGGACCAAACCAGGACAAAATAAGGACCAAACCAGCAGAACTAAATCAGGACCAAACTAGGACTAAAATCAGGACCAAACCAGGACAAAAATAAGGACCAAACCAGGACTAAATCAAGGATGCCAAAGCAGGAAACAAATAGGAAGACAAACCAGACTAAAATCAGGAACCGACCTAGGACAAAAATAAGGACCAAACGCGGACTAAATCAGACCCAAACAGGACTAAATCAGGACCAAACCAGGACTAAATCAGACCAAACCAGGACTAATAAATTCCAGGAACGCAAACCAGGACTAAATAAGACCAAACCAGGACTAAATCAGGACCAAACCAGGACTAAATCAGGACAAACCAGGAAAAATAAGGACCAAACCAGGACTAAATCAGGACCAAACCAGACTAAATCAGCGACCAAACCAGGATAAATCAGACCAAATCAGGACTAATCAGGACCAACAACCAGGACTAAATCAGGGACCAATCAGGCACTAAATCAGACAAACCAGGACTAAATCACGGACCAAACCAGACTAAATCAGGACCAAACCAGACATAGAGACGATTCAGACCAAACCAGACTAAATCAGGATCAAACCAGGACTTAAATCAGGACCAAACCAGGACTAAATCAGGCCATTTACCAGAGCGAGAAGTCAGACCAAACCTACTAAAGTCAGACGCAAACAGCAATCTGCAACAGCGCTCTCTCTCTTTCAGTGCTTCCTTGCGTTTCAACGTGGACCTTAACTCTCAGGAACCGCTTCATTCGTAGCGTCGACGACAAAGAGCTGCCGTCACCAATCACAGCCAGGTACGGACCCGACTCATCATAGTCCTGGTTCAGTCTGGTTCTCGGTCAGCCAGTGTCTCTGGGCCCCATAAACCAGGTTCACCCACGCGTGGCTCAGAACAAACTGACCGCGGGCGTGTCCGCGCTACCAAAGGGCGCAAAGACGATCGTCAGTAGAGTTTCTGCAGGGGGCGCAGTAGATGTGTGGCCCACCAAACCACACACCAGTGAAGAAATGGGCATAAATGTAATAAAATAACAAAGAGACAAGGAATCCGGAGTGGACTGGGGAGAAGAAGGGATTCAGGATCTTCAGGAGGAGCAGCGGGCCGGATTAACTAGGATTTACAGTTTTCTTTTTACAATTACAAACAGATTAGAGGAAAATTTGAATAAATCACGCATTTTTATCTCATTTGAATAGGCCACGCAAGTTACTTTTGTGTAAGCTGCATATTTGTACATACTGCAGATAGATATTAAGTATACATTTGAACTTGGCCTCGTTCTGGTCCGGACGCAGCCCACCAGAGCACCTTACTGGTTTACCCTCTCCAATTGTGCCCGAGCAGATGAACAACAGGACCCTCAGTCTAACCACTCCGTTGGACTGGAACTTGAACTAAACCAGACTCTTTTACATTCCAGTGCACGGCGCTTTGGCTGATCGGTCCTAATGTCTTTGTTTTTTCCCCACGCCGCGTGTCAGGTATCTGCACGGAAAGCCCGTCCTGGGGAAAGCCTACGTCGTGTTCGGGGTGAAACATGAGCATGAGAAGATCCGCCTGCGAGCCATGAAGCTGGTCACCAACGTGAGTCTGCACAGCTGCACTGGTGAAGATCACCACGGGTCACGTCAGAGTTGGACTGTCAGGGGAGAGTTTTAAAAAAGGGCGGATCTAACGGATTCAAACCTTAAATAAATGTCCCACTGCAGCAGGAAAAGGGGGGCAACAGCTGCTCCTCTTCTCGTGTAGATCGGCCCAGTCATGAAAGATATCGACTGTAAACCGGGCCAAAGCGTCAGAAACTCTCCGCTGCTTGAGGATCCATCGCCCGCATCACCCCAGACACTTCCCCCAGCACTTCCTTCACGTCCAGCTCAAATTCATCCACTTTCACTGCAAATGTGACCTTAGGTACTGATTGTGACCGTTCAATGTTTCAAGTGTTGTTTCGTGTTGCTTCAGCTGGACGGCGGGACCGTCTCGCTGACCCAGGGCGACCTGAACGCGGAGTTCCCGAACATACGGAGTTTAGTGGGAAAATCCATCTACGTCAAGGCGTCAGTGCTCACTCAGTCAGGTACTCGAGTAGTAACACTCTGAATACATACTCACATATACAGCGATGTACTCCTGACCGTGTCCGCTCGACTGCTCCTGGTTCAACAGTGAAGGGTGACATTCAGAGACAAAACAGTGGACAAAGTAACTCCTGCGATAGAGCTCCCCCTACAGTCTGAAAATAGACTATATCTTTATAACTTATCATAATAAGCCAGTATAATCACATACAAAACATTTAACTTTGCCAATCATAAAAAAAAAATAAGGGCCAGGGTTTCTCAGGAGAGTTGTTTTCGGGCTGGTTTTCCGCCCAGAGACAGCAGGGGGCGACGACGGACACTTCAAACGCCCCAAAAACACATATTTAACCATCACAGGGACTTAAAAGACGTTCAATGAGGTGAAAATGTCACTTAGTTCTGCTTTAAAGACGGACTTAGTGACTTCTGACTGTTTTTATTTTATTATCTGCTCCAATAGTCTCTGTTTTTTTCTCTAGTGTGATCGTTTACTTCAGTTACACATATTTTGTCCTTTTGGAAAGATGTCAGTTTTATAAAACAAAGCACTTCACACAAATGAACGGGGATTTCTGCTCCGTCGCTTCAAGAACAAGGTTTATGTGGCCAGAATATCTGGTTAGAATATCTAATTATATAGTTTAACACACCCGTGTTCATTTTTAAATCAGTAAACAAATGCATAAATGTTATTATTATTAATTATTATTATTATTATATATTATTATTATTTATTATTATTATTATTTTATTTATTATTCATTATTATTATTTTTTTATATTATTATTATTATTATATTATTATTATTATTAATATATTATTTATACATTATTTATTATATTATTATTTTACATTTTATTATTATTTTATTTTTTTATTTTATTATTATTATAATTATTATTATTATTATTATATTATATTAATGATTTTTATTATTATTATCATTATCATTAACATATTATTATTATTTTATTATTATTACTTTTATTATATATTATTATTTAATTATCATTATTTATTATTATAATTATTATTATTATTATTATTATTATTATTATTACTATTATTATTATGATTTTTTTATTATTAATTATCATTATCATTACTATTATTATTATTATTATTATTATTATTATTATTATTATTATTATATTATTATATTATATTTTATTATTAATTAATCATTATATTATATATTATTATTATTATTTTTTATTATTATTATTATTATTAATTATCATTAACATTTTTTTATTATTATTATCATTTTATTACATTACTATTATTATTATTATTATTTTACTATTAATGATGAATTATTATTTATTATTATTATTATTATTTTTTATATATAATCAATTTAATAATTTATTGGAAACATGTATTGTGTTCTTTTTTTCAACAGTTGGAGCAGCTCGATGGATGGAAACTCAGCTAATTGTTTATTTGCCCTAAAAACTCGATAAAAGTCAATATTAGTGCGACATTGACGACCTTGTTTCTGGTTTGTTGTCATAAACTTTAGACTTTGGGACAAACTATTGCAGCACAAATCCACTGAAGGCTTAAAACACATGATTCAAACAGTATTTACATCCAGGGGGCGCCATCTTACGGCGAAGCATCTGCAAAGTGCTCATTGACACGTATCTGCTTTAGTCTATTAAACTTTGAAATAATGCGCTCGTCTATGAACAATAAAAACAAACAAACAAATTAAATAGGAAATACAAAATATTCCTCACATTTTTTTAACGCAAATGAACTGTCAATTAACGTCTTTAATTCGGGTAATTCAATATAATTCGACAACAATAACTAGTGGTGGCAGAAGTACTCCATTTTGTTCAGTAAAAGTAGACGTTTTTGGAAGTACTTGTGAAAAAGTACGTAAGTATTTCACACAGAAGCGTTAAATGTGGTGTTTTAAAGAAGAATTGTGCTGATTTTTGGTCAAAACTGCAGCAATTCCAATCAATTTCTCAACTTTGTGTCTTTCCCCCCCTCTGTTATTGACTCACTACTGCCCCTTGTGGTGTTTCCAGGCGGTGATCTGGTGCAGGCGGAGCGGAGCGGGATCAGAGTTGTGATTTCGCCGTATGTTTTATCGTTCCAAGACGCTCCAAAGTACTTCAAGCCTGGCCTTCCCCTCGACTTCAAGGTCAAACATAATATAACCGTTCAGACGTGTTTAACCGTGTTTAATTAGTCTCTCGTTAGTCCTGGCCGGATCCAGGCAGACCTGGTTTCAGTCGGATTTGTCTACATTGTCGACACCATTTTTGACTTATTTTGCAGCTTCGTGGATTAAAATGGTGAAAAACTGAGTGTGCGCTGCCATCTGTGGTTAAAGTCTGCCACTGCATGTCATGAGGGGTTTTCAGTGTTTGTCTCATGAACATAAACCTAAATAAATGCTCTGAATTTGGTTTACTTTGATCCTGAGGAATAAGCTTGACGCCACAAAGATAATAACAAATATATTTTTGGACCAATTGTGCAATGCAATTCCTCCACCCTTTTTTTAAACATGCTTTTTCAAAAATGAGTGGGCCATAGTGTCCCATTTGAGTCCTTCAAATGTGTCCAAATGAAGTCCGAATGTCATTTTTCCATTTGTCTGGTATCCATGTATTGAGTCCATGGCAGGAGTTTTGAGGCCCAGAAATGGCAATGTCAGAAACAGTCTGCGGTGCATCGTGAACTTCAGTCCAATATTTCTGAGCACCAGGACAGTCCCAGAACACGTGACAGTGGTTCGCCTCCTGGTGGCGCTGTTTCTCCAACAGTTGCATTTCCCTGTGAATAATGAGCACTTTGACCTGGAGTTATGAAGAAACAAAACGCATTTTTCACTTTGAGCTCTTCCACTGGGATGTGCACACATTTCCCACTCTTCATCTGTCAAAACAAAATGACCTTCACTTTCCCATTTGTTTTTAATATATTTAGTAGAGTAGTTGTCCAGGTTAGAAATGCATTGATATAATTTAGATATTATTCTGGTTTATAAACCTCGATAAATATCTCAGAGGGTTATAATGGTCACTACTTTGTTTAATCTCTTTATTATAGTAACTCCTTAAGTACCTATAAAAGTCCTGTTTCTCCAAGTTTTACAAACTGATTTTTGATTCTCCAAAACACATGCTTTTACCGGCTGTTCGTGTTGGGATTATTCACAGTTATCGAGACTGTGACTGATTTCATTTTCTGTCCTTCTCGTGGTCTGACATGTGACTGCTCCTCAAGTTTGTGACCGACTTTACGAGTTTGAACTTCCTGAAAGACAATATTAAGTTAAATGTAACAAAAACAGCCAGAGAAAATAAAGTTCTTTGCATTTAGGGCTATTTTTGAACAACAGATTGAACAAAAAAGGCTTTCTAAAATCATCACGGTTATAATTTCTTTTGGTTCTTTCGATTGTATTGTGACCTGAATAATCACAATAATTACATCTGTACTGCAGAGCGCTCCGCAACACACCCAAGCTGAACTCAGACGGATTGAAATGATCTTAAATCAAGTCTACATCTGGACCAAACTACGTTCAAACCCAGACTAAACCCAGGACAGGTGTGAACGCCACCTGTATTTTGTCCGGCGGTAGTGCAGGCTCTGGAAGTACTCGAAGCAAAGTAATAAGGATAAGAATGATTGTAACTGTGCGCAGGTGGACGTGAGGTACCACGACGGCTCTCCGGCCCAAAACGTCAAAGTGAAGCTGTCGCTCTTGGACGCTCCGCTCACGGCCATCGATGGCACCGCTCGGACCACCCTCAACATGCCCCAAGACCGGACACCGCTCCACCTCATGGTCAGAGCACCAAAACACAGGCTCAAGCTCTCTGCTTCAGTATGAGCTGACGTACTGTACGGAGTTGTGTTTAGAAACATAAAACAACAAGACAATAAAGACAAAAAATATATTATATAATTATTTAAAAAAAATTAACATAAATAATAAATAAAAAAAAAAATAATATATATATATATAATATATATATATAATATATATATTATATTAATATATATATATATAATTAATAAAAATATTAATGTAATCACTTGATTAATTAATGAATGAATACAATTGTGCGTATGTCGGTTGTGGAATTCATCCAGTCCCAAAGGTATCCATCCACTGTAAACTCCATCGATTGGTGATTGTTTTTGTCCATTGATGGGGTCCTCGTTAGCGCAGCCACGCGGTTGCTGTTCTTCCTGGGGTCCAATTAGGATTCATCTAATTCCAAAAATGATTTACATTTCAGTCATTTGAAACTCACACAAGATGCAAAAATATTCATTAAATGAATACAATGTTCAATTAGTGCAATAGTTGATTAATAATACAAGATACATAAATGTACTTTCCAATCCATATACTTTTAGATGAATTAAAAATACATAATAAAACAGACACACATAATTATTATGTTGCGTTAATTACAAATAATGCAAATTTGTTCCAATAATAATTAAAACGGTCTATTTTTTTATTTTTGTTGTTGAGAAACGAAACAATAACGACATAAAAAAGACAAAACAAGACAAACATTAAAAAAGACAAAGACAGAATGTTCTTCAGGACTTCCCTTTCGCGCTGTAATTGTGTTCTTCGTCACTGAATGACAGACTCTGGTAAAGGATTCGAGGATGTTTTGCCGTCATCATATGTTCCCACTCTGACATGTTATAAGAGTTATAAAACCATGTGACCCACCGTGGTCTTCTTCAGGTGGAGACGGTGGAGCCGGGGCTGAGGTCGGAGCAGCAGACCAGAAAAGAGCTCCTCCTGAAGCCCTACGTCCCGCCCGGCCGGTCCCAGAACCTGCTCCACATCTCAGTGGGGAGCCAGAGGGTGGCGGTGGGCGTGCAACTGCGCCTCAGCTTCATCATGAGCGTGGAGAACCCGGACCACCGGCAGCACGTCAAATACCTCACTTACATGGTGAGCGCGGCGGCATCTCTCTTTACTTTTACTTCACTACATTCGAGCAGATGTACTTTCTGCTAATGTAGAACTGGTTCAGCCTGAACTTAGACCTGATTGTATCTGATGGTCCTTTTCTTGCCTTTATTCAGACTGTGGGGTCCAATCATGGGTCGGTTCGTCTAGTTTTGTCCCAAAAATACCGATATCAAAAATATATAAATGTCAAACTCAAGAACTCTCGGTTTCCTGGATAAAATGAGCTCAAATCCATGTTTCTGACAATAAAACTCTGGGTTAGAGGTGTCTCTATGTTCTCCTTGCTTTGTGAAAGAGCCCGAAACTCGCGAAACGCTCATTAGCTTTAGCACTTTTTGGCACAGTTCTTGCACAGTTCTTGACCCTGTTCAGGACCCCAGAGCTCTGCACATCATCTCAAAGCCACAGACCACTCTATTGAGGAGAAGGTTCTGAGCAGGAGAAAAGATGGTTTGAAGGAGGAGTTAAGGAGGAGTTAAGGAGAGTTAAGGAGGAGTTAAGGAGGAGTTAAGGAGGAGTTAAGGAGGAGTTAAGGAGGAGTTAGGAGGAGTTAAGGAGGAGTTAAGGAGGAGTTAAGGAGGAGTTAAGGAGGCCATCTTTGTTAAAAAAAGAGATCAATGAGGACACAGCTCGGGGGAAGAACTGTTCCTCAGTCTGCTAGTCCTTGTCCGGGGCACCTGGAGCGCCCTCCTGAGGGCAGGAGGGGGAACAGTCGGTGTGCAGGGTGGGAGGGGTCTTGAGAATGCTGCGAGCTCGACGGAGACAGCGTTTTCTCTGGACTTCCTCATTGGCTGGAAGTGCAGTTCCTGTGATGCGTTGGACAGTTTTCACCACCCGCTGCAGTCCCTTGTGCCCCCCAACAGAGCAGCCCCCATACCAGACTGTGATACAGTTTGTCAGGATGCTCTCAAAATGGTCCAGTCCTTTATGTCAGGAGCAGTTTGAGTCATCTGTTTTCATGTTCCTGGCAGACGCTTTAAGGCCAAAGTACATCATTGTGAACTGTTTATCAGTCCAATGTTTCTGAGCATCAGGACAGTCCCAGAACTCGTGATCATGTTTCTCTGTGAATAATGAGCACTTTGACTTGATGTTATGAAAAAACCTGATCGATTTTTCCAACAGAATTCTTTCCAAACGTGATTTTGTGATTCTACATTGAGAATTATAAATACACTCCATTTTTCGAGCGAAATTACCTTCTCTTTCATTTTTTAGATGTATTTTCCCAGAGTGGTTTCGAGATTATGAATGCATTTATATAATGTGGTATATTCGTCTTGTTTCCTCCTCGCACGGCGGACTCTCTGGGATTTACCATTACATTGTGGACAATTGTGTGTCTGTTATTTTTAGAAAGGCACCAACTGAATCTTGTCCAGCAAAACATGAATAACCTTCTCAGTCTCATTTTCTGACGGATGGTTCTCGACTCTGTGACTAACTATAGAACTTTTGGATCAGGCTCACGTGTCCCATGGAAGGCTCAGATGTGGCTCGAGGCCTCCTCTTGGATCACTTGGAGCCGTCCACAGCCTGCTGATCTTTGAGCCGTTTAGCGTTCGACGCGTTCGACTTGTGACTTGTGAAAATGGAAACTTCTCCATTGCCTGAGCCTGGAAGTGAGAGACAAAGGAGCCCAAAGCCCCGGGAGGGGAAGTGGCACCTGGGGGTCACCGACCAGGAGTTCTTGGCATGTGTTTGACAAACATGGTTTAGTTACAGATTTGGAGCACATCGTGAAACACGGGGTCAGTTTAAATGTGAGTGTGCAATTTAAGAACTTTGTCTTTGAGAAACTCTCCAGTTCGAGAGAGATTTGGACGGCAGTGAAACGACTTCACCGAAGCGGTCATTGTCATCGAGGAGTTTGTAAAGGCAGTGTTGCTGCCTCATGGGGGGATGGAGTGTAAATAAAAAAGTCTTGAGATCTCAAGCGGTGAATACCTGATCTGAAGTACAGCAAACATGATCCTTCTCCTGATGAGAAGGTGATCATCTCTGCAGGACCTGTACGTCTCCAGGGCTCTGGGACGAGCAGGTGGGATCACAGCTGACCCTTCTCACCCTGGACATGGTCTATTTGAACCACTCCCCTCAGGCAGGCTCAGGCAGGAGGCCACTCCCCTCAGGCAGGAGGCCACTCCCCTCAGGCAGGAGGCCACTCCCCTCAGGCAGGAGGCCACTCCCAGGCAGGAGGCCACTCCATCCGGACCAGAACCTCCCGCCACAAGAACAGTTTGTTTCCTCTGCCGTTGGACTCATGAACACTTCTAAACACCTGTCACTTTAACTATAATTGAATCAATAATCGCTCATTGTCACTTCTGCATCTGTAAATGTAACTGTAAATTGTACACACTAAGCCTATTTTATCTTATTAGTACATTTTATTTTTAAAAAATGAATGCATTATTTTTTGGAGATATCTTGCCTTATTAGTGTTCATCGTTGTATGTTGCACCGAATCACCAAAGCAAGTTCCAGCCTGTGAAACGGCAGTAAACCTTTTCTGGTTTTAATGCTGAATGATTAACTGGGTTCAGGTTCTCTTGATTGCACCCTGTATTTACAAAAACTGTTGTTTCGGACCCCATTTTTCTTTTTTCCACAAACTGACCGTTTTTTATTTTCTTTATCTCCAGTAATTTTAGAGGAAACATTTGTTGTAGAAAGACACAATTGCTCTTTCAGCTTGTTGTTTTAGAAGTTTCAAATCCAGTCATTTTGAAAAGTTTGATCCAATCTCATAGTATGTTTGTGTGGTAAAGAGCATTTCTTTTGTTTGTTTGTTTACTTTTTCTTGTGAGATGAGATCATACATTTTGCCTCTTATATTTCTAATTTCCTGTTGCACTTGAGCTTATTCTTGGCGTGTTCAGCTTCCAACAGTTTAAGTCTGTCATTTCTGCCATTGTTTCTTATTGGCGGAGGCGATGGCAATAATTTTACCTCTCAATACTGCTTTAGCAGCAGCCCAACCATTGTTTTCAGTATAAAATAAATCAATACTTTATTTCATAACTGTAGTAGCTTATGTTGCTTCATGCAAACCTTCAGAAACCTTTCAAATGGTGTATAACACATGAGTATCCTCTTTTAATACTTTCATTACAATTAAAAGACACTCGGCGAGGATTGGTGAAAATCGGTATATGAAGGTGCTCCTGTTTTTCTAATTATGACTTGGTTTGGTGGGATTGAACCTGTGGTAAATATTTATCATAGTTTCACTTCCGTTAAGTTGCAGTTCGCGAAGAAGTTTACAATTAAAAATGACAGGAAGTAGAGCTGAATCCCTCTGTGATGTCATCAATGTGCGACGTGCCATTGAAAACACAGAGACAGTTGACACTTAACTGACACACGTTTCTGACAGTGTAAACATACACCTGAAGTAGTCACATAAGTAGAGAGAGGTGCTATACTGGATAGTTCAACTATGTTGGGTTGTCAAATCAGATGAATGTGTTATCTTATATGCGTTTGTATATACAGTCGTAAACGGATTGCTCTAGAGGATTGAATCTATGTGTGAGGAATGTGACCTCTTAGACGACGTATATAGTTGATATTTGTGCTCATAACTATGGTCTATTATAGTCCATCGTGAGACGTTAGAGATTATCGATACTCATTATATCATAATGAGCTTATTATTTGGTGTAGTATCAGTTGCTAGATGCAGTAGTTCATCCGAGCAGCTCACACGAATATAGATAGATAGATACCTCTATCCATTTGACCTCGTTGATGTATATTACTTCTCGCATCACTCTGCTCTCCTCGACTTCAAGGTTATTGATATATTCATTTGTTTAGAGTCATCAAAATGTGCTTTACTACTGACTGCCTCGTTCTCGGCTCTCATTACAAGGTGCTGAAACAGGTTATGGTGCGTCAGATTGATTTAGTAGAACAATAGAAAGAAGAAAAGAGGGTAGATGAGAT
Organism: Chaenogobius annularis; assembly: GCA_015082035.1. Lineage (NCBI taxonomy): Eukaryota > Metazoa > Chordata > Actinopteri > Gobiiformes > Gobiidae > Chaenogobius > Chaenogobius annularis. Next base: position 442,424 of record BJKM01000459.1, read on the forward strand.
AGTATTTGAAATTAATTCACTACAAGTAATGTAACATGTGGTAGGGTTTGAGTGATAGATAAACCATGATATGGCTAACTAGCTGTACACTTCGCGCAATGAGTGTCCGCCTTCATTTCGGGTCGTCGCCTTCTACTGGAATTCCACTTCTTTTTAGGATGTGAGCAGGATGTTTCTCGTATGAGTGTTTGGAGAGTATAGTGTAGATGTCGGACTCTGGTTGTACGGCGCTGGTGGCCGTTTGGGTAAAGTACTTTTGTCTGTGGCAGAAGAGTTCTGTGTCTGTTTTTTTTACAGCTTCTCTGATCAGTCATCAGTAATCGGCTGCTGCCATAAGTGCATAAGATTCCTGATTGGGCTTACTTCTAATACACAACTCACGTTTTTTTGTGTTTTTGTTTTTTCGTGTCTACTCATGCTATAATTTTGTTTTCACCTTGGATGATGCAAACTGATTCTGTGTTTTTGTATATTTAGAGTCGCTTGCTCGTGCAGCTTCCGCATGAACAGGACTGTGTGAATAATCTAAGTGGTATGAACATCACTTTAAGGCTTGGCCGGGCAGCCAAAAACGATACTTGTGTATAGCCTCTGCTGGACGGCCGAGAGTCTTACTCACTGATTCTAGTCACACTTCCAATTTTAATGAGAAGGTTGCTGCAGGCGGCGGCGAAATGCTATAAGTATAAGAGATAGAATGAAACGGGAGCCAGAGTGTTCTATACTGCATATGTGACTTGACTCATGACCGCGTTTTCCGCTAGCGGGTGGCGTGAGCGCGGGTTGAACAACTGTGAGTTTTGGGTAGTTAGGTCTTATGTTTTAGACGTGACGGTGGCAGGGCGGCTATAGTATCGGTACCGTCGCTGCATGGATTGGCTGTAACGTGTGGCGGTCGTCGGCGTGGCTTTAGAACATCCGGTGTCTAGTGACGTCCGGAGCTGTTTCTGCTAGACACGGGTTCGAGAGGTCTTCTGTGGTACGTTAGGTTCGTGGGAGGGCGGTCAGTCGGAGAATGGACGAGGCGCGACATTGTCGGTCTATCTGGCGAACAGTTGAGCACCAACGTTTGGGTTGTTTTCTTACACAATTTGCAGATTGGAAGGGAGTCACGACAAGGTTCGTTTGCTTTGGATCTTATGATATGCTGTATTTATCAATATAATGACAGTCTTCGTATGGGGGCAGGCAGGGTCACAGATATACGGAAGGGAGAGCCCGTGTGTCGAGAAACGTTGCACCGTCAGTTCTTGGTTCCGCCGTGGACAACTCTGTTGTATCTGTCTGCGAGAGACGGCTGACCAGGCAAGGTACTACTATACTACTTATTATACTGCTATACTACTGCTACTACTACTACCTTACTGCTATAACTACTGCTACTACTGATACTACTACTACTACGCTACTTAACTGCTAGTTTTTTACTACTACTATATACTGCTACACTACTGCTACTACTGCTACTACTACTTACTACTCTGATACTATGATACTGCTATACTACTGCTACTACTACTACTACTATATACTCTACTTCTACTAGATACTACTAACACAGATAGATACTTACTGATGATACTACTACTATCTTGATCTGACTACTAACTATGATACCCACCTCCACCTACTACTGCTACCATCACCCACCACGCATAACTACCTACACTATACGCTATACTGATAGACTACTACTACTACTGCTACCTATGCTACTACTACTGTACTACTTGCTACTACTACTACTACTATACTACTACTACTTACTACTACTACTATGACGATACTACTCTACTACTACTGATAACTACTACTGCTACTGATACTACTACTGCTACTACTACTCTACTACTGATACTACTACTACTATACTATACTGCTATGACTACTGCTACTACTACTCAACTATACACTAAACTACTACTAATTGCTACTACACTACGACTAACTTACTACCTGCTACTACTATACACTACTGCTGCTACAACTACTACTGCTTGCTACTAACTAGCTACTTACTGACTGACTGCTACTACTACTGATATACTACTGATACTACTACGGATACTACTGATACGACTACTACTGCTACTACTGATACTACTGATAACTCTGATACTGAATGAATACTCGCTACTACTACTGCTACTATACTACTACTACTACTACTACTAACTACTGCTAACTTACTACTACTGGCTGCCTACTACTCAGCGACTATTTTACTACTGCTTACTACTACTGTACTACACTGATATACGACGATACTACTGATACAACTATAGACTACTGTACTACTGATTATATACTACTACTACTTGATCCTACTACTGCTACTACTGACTACTGACTTGCTACTACGTACTGCTACTACTGATACTATACTATATACTACTATGCTATATCTGCTATACGTACTACTACTACTACTACTACTACACTACTACTGCACTACTACTATACTACTACTTACTACTACTGCTACTACATACTGACTATACTACTTGCTACTGACTACTACTGCTGATACTATTGCTACTGACTACTACTAACTGTACTTAACTGATCTACTACTGATACTGACTACGGATACTACTGATGACACTACTATACTGATACTACTGATACTTACTATGAATACTACTGATACTGTACTACTATAGCTACTACTACTACTACTTACACAGCTACTACACTACTATACTACGTTATACTACTTGCTACTTACTATACTGCTGCTATCTACTGGCTACTACTTCTACCTGCCTACTACGGTACTACACTGATACGTCGATAACTGATACATTGACTAACTACTGTACTATACTACTTATACGACTGATACTACTACTACCTGATACTACGAACTGCTACTAATACTGCTACTACTACCTACTACTACTACTACTACTACTGACTACTACTACTGATAACATACTACTTGATACTACTATTTACGAATACTACTGAATGACTACTGACTACACTACTGATACACTGATACTACTACTACTACTTGATACTACTACTGGCTACTACACTACTGCTACTACTACTGCTACTATGATACTACACTACTATCCTGCTACTGACTGTACTACTACACTGCCTACTACTACTACTACTACTACTACTATACTACTACTACTGAACTATCTGCTACTAACTACTACTGCTACTACTATGCTTTACTACTATGTACTACTACTACACTATACTATATATACGATACATGAACTACTCCTACTGATACTACTGATACTTGCTACTACTATGCTACTTACTGCTACTACTACTTACCTACTACTACTACTGATACTACTTGATACTATACGGATACTACTGATGACTAGCTACTACTACTACGATACTACTGAATACTTACTATACTATACTGATAACTCCTCTGCTAACTACTACTACTGCTACTACTATGCTATATGTATGCTACTACTACTCTACGCACACTGCTACTACTACTAACTGCTCTACTAACTACTACTACTACTACTACTACTCTACTGATACTTCTACTACTACTGCTACTCCTACTACTGCTACTGACTGCTACTACTGCTACTACTACTGCACGACTGATACTATACAACTGCTACTACTACTGCTACTACTGCTACGCTACTGCTACTGCTACTGGCTACTACTATATATGCGATACTATGACTGAATACTACTACGGATACTGCTACTACCACTACTGATTACTACTACTACTACTGCTACTACTGCTAACGGCAGGATAACGCAGGACTAGGCAGGACTAAACGCAGGACTAACGCAGGTCTAGCGCGGACTAACGCAGGACTACGCAGGTCGCGCAGGAATAAGAGGACTAACGCAGGTCTAGCGCAGGACTAACGCAGGACTAGACGCAGGTCTAGCGCAGGTTAGCGGCAGGAACCTAACGCAGGACTAACGCAGGTCTAGGTAGGTCTAGCGGCAGGAACTAACGCAGGACTAACGCAGAACTACGCAGTGCGTCTAACGCAGGACTACGGACTAAAGCAGGTCTATCAGACAGGTCTAACGCAGGACTAACCAGTCTAGCGCAGGACTAACGCAGGACTAACGCAGGACTAACGCAGGTCTAGCGCAGGACAACGCAGGACTAACGCAGTATAGCGCAGGACAGCAGGCAGCGCAGGATAACGCAGGTCCAGACCAGACTAACGCAGGATAACTCAGTCTAGCGCAGGACTAACCAGACTAACGCAGGTCTAGCGCAGGACTAACGCAAGGACAACGAGACTAGCGCAGGACTACGCAGACTAACGCAGGATAACGCAGGTCAAGCGCAGACTAACGCAGGATAACGCAGGTCTAGCGAGGTCTAGCGCAGGACTAACGCAGGACTAACGCAGAACGCAGGTCTAGCGCAGTTAGCATAGGAGACTAACGCAGGACTAGCGCAGGACTACGCGGTAACGCAGGTCTAACGCAGGACTAACGCAGAGACTACGCAGACTAAGAGACTAGCGGAGGCGCCTAGGCAGCTACCAGGCTAACGCAGTCGCCAGGACTAACGCAGGACTAACGCAGGTCAAGCGCTAGGACTAACGCAGGACTAACCGCAGGTCTAGTCTAGCGCAGGCTACGCAGGTCAAGCGCAGGACTACGCAGGACTAACAGTCTAGCGTAGGTCAGGACTAACGCAGGACTAACCGAGGACTAACCGCAGGACTAACGCAGGACTAACGCAGGTGTTCTTCATGTTTTTTGTTAGATTTTGGGGTGTGGTGCAGCAGGCGGCCTCGGGTGCTCCGGGGGGGAGGAGGCAGTGCCAAAGGCGTGTTCTCAGACGCTGGGCTGCTCTTCCTCTCAAACTCCAACTTCATGACCGATTTCAGACAAAGTACATTTCACCTCTGATTTACCTTTCCATTCTGCCCTTCCCAAGGATCACTAAATAAATGTGCTTTTGTTCCAGCGCTGCAGTGTCCACGCAGCTCCAGATGGGAGGGCTCTGTTGATCGGTTTAGAACGCAAAGGCTAAGCTTGGTAACTACAAAGAGGACTGTCTCTTCTGCTATTACTTTGTAAGGTAGATCATGGTGTAGTAATAGTAAAGCTTGGATTATACTTCCCGCGTGTAAATTCCGCAGCGGAGGTGACGCTGGGGTTCAGGCGTGTCGACAGTACGGCTCATGTCCTCGCGGATGGCGCGCACAGGGGCGTGTCGTCTAAAATGACATCATTTTGCCACACGGACCCTTGTGGACCCTTGCGGACCTTGCGGACCCTTGCGCGGACGCTCAAAAGACGCCTCAAGCATACCCTACCTTAAGTCTTGGAATCACAGATACAAACATAACTCACAATACGATTTACGATTTCTAAGAAAGTTTTCCCGTGTTTTGGCATTGCCACTGTGCACTATGTTTGTATGAATATACTCTTCAGTGAAACATTCTGTGAAACCGGCTCCCACGTCTTATTTTTGTAAAATATATCAAAACATTGATACAAGCAGTGGGATATCATCTTATGGTGATAATAATACATATATATCGACAAAAAAACAACAGTTTTATATAGTCCTAAACATGTACGGCCTAGTCATGCCACTTGGCCTCGCCCTTGTCTCGTCCCGGTCTCGCACCGGTCTCGAACCGGTCTCGTCCTGGTCTAGTCTCGGTCTCGTCCCGGTCTTGTCCCGGTCTCGTTCTTGTCTTGTCCCGGTCTTGTCCTGGTCTAGTTGGTCTCGTCCTGGTGTCGTCCCGGTCTCGTCCTTGTTTCTTCCTGGTCTCGTCCCAGTCCCATCCTTGTCTCGTCCCGGTCTCGTCACGGTCTCGTCCCGATCTCTTCCCAATCTTGTTACAGTCTCGTCCTGTCTCTTCCCGATCTCGGCCTTATCTCGTCCTTCTCTCGGTCTCGTCTCTCTCCGGCCTTATCTCGTCTCTCCTTGTCTCGTCCGGTCTCTCCGGTCTCGTCTCTATCTCGATCTCGGCCTTATCTCTTCCTTCGTCCGTCTCGTCCCGGTCTCGCCTTCTCGTCCCGTCTCGTTCCGTCTTGTTCTCGGTCTCTCGTTCCGGTCTTGTTCCGGTCACGTCCCGGTCTCGTCCCGATCTCGTCCCGATCTCGGCCTTATCTCGTCCCGGTCTCGTCCTTGTCTCATCCCGGTCTCGTCCTTGTCTCGTCCCAGTCTCGTCCCGATATCGTCCCGGTCTCGTCTGGTCCTGTTCTGGTCCTGGTCTAACTCTTCCCTCTCCCAGAGCGCGAGTACAAAGACGAGCTGCTGCGGCGCTGCTGTGTGGACGGCCTCAGAGACATCCCCATGAGGTACTCGTGCACGCGGCGCTCGCTCTACATCACCGAGAGCATTGAGTGCATCCGCGCCTTCAGACACTGCTGCGGCAAGTACCGAGACGAGCCCGTCGACCCCAACATGCCCACCGCCATGCCCAGCTTCATCACCACGGCCCCAATCACCGCCGCCCCAACAGGCCCACTCTCAGGATTTAGATACATGAGAAGAGAGATGTTCCGTAAGTAGAACCTGCCACCGATCTTAAAACGACAAAGTGTTTATTGTTTAGTGTTTATTTGGTAGAAATGTCTTAAAACAAGATAAACCAGATATTTTTTTCTAGATTTAAGTGAAAAATTCTTGGTTAGAGTTCTAAAAGTTGCAGTTTACCATCCCGAGCCATCGTGTCGTGTCACATTTTACCACTCGACATATTCCCTTGGGCACTGTGGCATAAACATATCAAAAAATGAAAGTGCTCAACCACCACCCATATGGACAAGAACACAAGAAAAGAAGGTGCCAATTATCAAAAAACATGTAAACAGCACTGCTATTACATTATTGACCCTGGAGAATGGACTCATGAACGTGATCTCCAATGTATCATCTTCACCTGAGGCTCTGGTGTGCTCTCTGCAGACGTCAGAGTTGGAGCCGGCAGAGTTGGAGCCACATCTGCAGGCACATCTGAAGCAGGAATTTCCGTCACTGCTCGCTTAATCGAGCCTGAGCCTGAGCGAGTGCGCACGGCTGCTTTACTGCCAGCAAAGCGCATCTCGGAGTGGGAGGACCAGTACGAGGACCAGTGGGACGAGGACGAAGACGAGATCTATGCCAGGTCCAAGTTTCAGGAGTCGTGGCTCTGGGAAGACGTCTCTCTGCCCTCTAATGTGGACTTCACCACGGGGTAAGAACAAGCTAATCTCGAACCGTCCTGAGTCTCTTTCGTCCTTGCTTTGTCCTTGTTTAGTCCTGGTCTAAACTCGGTCTACTCACTACTGGGATTCTCCTCTTTAGTCCTGCTTTAGTCCTGGTTCAATCCTGGTTCAATCCTGGTCCAGTCCCGGTTTGCTCCCAGTTTAGTCCTGGTTGAGTCGATTAATCGGCCAATGGTGTCTTGGTCGTCCACTCTTTATTTCTCAGTTCCACTGAATTAGGGGTGAATTTTGGTGTGTTCATTCTGCCTTTTGCATGAACATTTCTTGAACTTTTCTGCTTAAACACATTTTCATGAGATTCTGTGACCTTGTGACCTCGTGAGTGTGGCTCTCACCCTGGTCTCACCCTGCTCTCACCCTTGCTCTCACCCTGGTCTCACCCTGCTCTCACCCTGCTCTCACCCTCCGGTCCTCCACCCTGTTTTCACCCTTGTTTTCACCCTGCTCTCACCCTGCTCTCACCCTTGCCTGCACCCTGCTCCTCACCCTGCTCCACCCTGGTCTCACCCTGCTCTCCTCTCACCCTGGTCTCACCCTGCCTCTCACCCTGCTCGTCACCCTGCTTCTCACCCTGCTCTCACCCTCTCTCACCCTGGTCTCACCCTGCTCTCCTCTCACCCTGGTCTCACCTGCTCTCCACTCTGCTTCCACCTGACTCTCACCCTGCTCTCACCCTGATCTCACCCTGCTGCTCACCCTGTCTCACCTTGGTCCTCACCCTGCTTCTCACCCTGCTCTCACCCTGCTTCTCGACCCTGGTCTCACCCTGTTCTCACCCTGGTCTCACCCCGGTCTCAACCTGGTCTCTCCCTGGTCTCACCCTGGTTCTCACCCTGCCTCTCACCCTGCTCTACCTGCCTCTACCCTGTCTTCTCCCTGGTCTCACCCTGGTCTCACCCTGCTTCTGCCTCTTCACCCTGCTCTTCACCCTGCTCTCACCCCCCCCCATGCTCTCACACCTGTCTTCACCCTGTTTTCACCCTGCTCTCATCCCTCTCACTGCTCTCCTTCTCACCCTGCTCTCACTTGCCCTGTTCACTGTTCCTTTTCACCCTGGTCTCTACCCTGCCTCTCACCCTGTCTCACCCTGTCTCACCCTGTTTCACCCCTGGTTCCTCTTCACCCTTGCTCTCAACCCTGGCCACCTGTCTCATCCCTGCTCTCCCTGCGTTCTCACCCTGGCTCTCACCCTGCTCTCACCCTGCCTCTCACCCTGCTCCCCTGTTCACCCTGTTTTCACCCGCTGCTCGTCCACCTGCTCTCACCCTCCTCTCTCACCCTGCCTCCCACCCTGTCTCCTACGCCTGGTCTCTCCCTTGCTCTCCACCCCTTGGTCTCACCCTGCGTCTCACCCTGTTTCACCCTGTTTTCACCCTGCTCTCACCCTGCTTCCACCCTGGTTCTCACCCTGCGTCTCTCCCTGCTCTCACCCCTGCCGTCTCCACCCTGCTCTCACCGAACTCTCTCACCTGCTTCACCCTGCTCTCACCCTGCTCTCACCCTGCGTCTCTCCCTGCCTCTCACACCCTGGTCTGACCATGGCTCTCCCTGTTTTCACCCTCTGTTTTCACCCTGCCTCTCACCCTGCTCTCCACCCTGGTTCTCACCCTGGTCTCCTCCCTGCTCTCACCCTGCTCTCATCCCTGGTTCTCACCTCTTTCTCATCCCTGGTCTCACCCTGGTCCTCATCCTGGTTCAAACCTTTTTCACCCTGCTTTCACCCTTGCCTCTCCACCCTGCTCTTCTTACCCTGTCTTCACCCTGGTCTCTCCTTCTCGCTCTCACCCTGTCTCTCATCCCTGCTTTACCCTGCTCACCTGGTCTCACCCTGCTTCTCACCCTGCTCCTCACCTCTGGTCTCACCCCCCTGTCATCTCTCTGCTCTCACCCTGCTCTCCCTGCTCTCACCCTGCCTCTCACCTGGTCTCACCCTTGGTCTCCACCCTGGTCCTCACCTGGCTCTCCACCCTGGTCTCACCCTGTCCTCCACCCCTGGTCTCAACCCTGGTCTCACCCTGGTCTCACTTCCTGCTTCTCACCCTGCTCTCACCCTGCTATCTCACCTTGGTCTTCACCCAAATGCTCTCACCCTGCTCTCACCCTGCTCTCTACGCCTTGGTCTCACTCCTGGTCTTCACCCTGCTCTCACCCTGGTGTCTCACCCTGGTCGTCTCCCTGAGGTCTTCTACCCTGGTCTTCTCCCTGGTCTCACCCTTGGTCTCACCCTTGATTGGTCTCTCCCTGGTCTCACGCCTTGGTCTCACCCTAGGTCTCGTCTCACCCTGCTCTCACCCTGGTCTTCACCAATCTGCCTCTCACCCTGTGTCTCACCCTGGTCTCTCCCTGGGTCTCAATCCCTGGTCTCACCCTGCTCTCTCTACCTCACCTTGCTCTCACCCTGCTCTCACCCTTGGTCTCACCCATGGTCTCTCCTTGGCTCTCACCCTTGTCTCCACCTCTTGCTCTCCTCTCACCCTGCTTCTTCACCCTGCTCTTCACCCTGGTTCTCCAACCCTTGTCTCACCCTTGGTCTCGTTCTCTTCAGCCTCTCCTCCGTCCACACTGGAGCATCTCCCGCTGCCTGACAGCTATCACAGAAATGGCCCGGCGTCTTAATGTCCGTCAGCACTTACCACCTGACCTCCAGGTCTTGTTTTATTTACTAAGAGATACATAAGAAGATAGATATATATGTCAGAAATCTGTAATATTTAGTGTAGATTCACAACCACGGTTTCTTACGGCCCCGCTTCATGCCCGGTTCACACCCGGGTTCTACAACCCCGGTTTTCATCACCCGGTTCATACCCGGTTCACACCTGGTTCACACTAGTTCCACACATTGGTTTACTCCCTGATTGGAGCTCCTGATTGAGCTCTGTGATTTTAGCTTATTGAGTCCTGATGAGTCCTAGTCTAATGATGCGATACCATCAGTTGCTGGTCCTGGTCCCTGTTCAGTCTGGTCTAACCCTGGATCATTTTTTGTCTCTGCTAAAGGTTATATTGACAGTGGCAGAGGCCTTCTATGGAATTTCCAGGCCTGGAAGCGCCGCTTTTGTGGATCTGAAGCTTGCTCGTATATCTTGATCGCTCCGAAACTCGAGAACAAAGTGCTCAGATCCGCAGTCTTGTGGTTCTACAACCATTCCCCCGACAAACAGAGAAGGTCTCTCTGACTAGTCCGGGTTCAGTCTGCGGTATGGACCGTCTTCAGGCTGAGAATTTGGACCTCCCAGACTTTCCAGTCCTGCTTTATAGTACCTCGATGCTTCCTGGTTCACCCTGGTTTAGTCTTGTTGTAGCCCTGGTTATAGCCCCTCGTGTTTAGTCTCTGATTTAGTTCTGATTTTAAGTCCGCGAATTAGCTCCTGTCTGTTAGTCCTCTTTTAGTCCTGGTTTCAGAAACCGCCCTGCGTTAGACCTGGGATGTTAGTCCTGGTTTGAGACCTCCGTTCAGGGCCTGGTTTAAGCCTTGGGTTGAGTTCTGGTTATTAGCCCTGGGTTTAGTCCTGGTCTTAGCCCTGTCCTCAGTCCTGTTTAGCCCTGGTTAATCCTGATTTAGCCCTGGTTTAGCCCTTGTTTTGTGTCCTGGTTTAGGCCTGGTTTATCTAGAAAGATTTAGCCCCAGGTATAGTCCTTCGCTAGGCCGCCCTGGTTTAGCCCTGGTTTAGTCTGTTTCTGTCCTGGTTTTTAGCCCTGGTTTTAGCCCTGGTTTTAGCCCCTTGTTTTGTTCCTGGTTTCATGGCCCTGGGTTGTACCTGTCCTCCGCTGTTCAGCCCTGGTTTGATAGTCCTGTTGTTGTGTCATGGATCTATGAGCCCTGTGTTTAGGCCCATGGATTATATTAGCCCAGGTTTTAGCCCTGCGTTTTAGCCTGGTTTAGACCCCTTTGTTACTTTGTACTTTGCGTTAGCCCTGGTTTTAGCCCCTGTTTAGCCTCTCTGGTTTAGCGCCCAGTATGTCTTTTGTATCGCTGTTCTAAGGCTCTAGGTTTCCGTCCTGAATCCAGCCCTGGTTTAGCCCTTGCTTTGAGTCTCGTGTTTTGTTCCTGGTAATAGCCCTGGTTTAGCCTCTGGTTCTATCCATGGATTTAGCCGCGGTTTTATCCCTTGTTTTGTCCTGGTTTAGCCCAGGATTTTGTCCTGGTTATAGCCCTGGTTATAGAACCGGTACTAGCCTAAGGTTTTAGCCCTTGTTTTGTCCTGGTTTAGCCGCTGGCTTTAGCCCTGCTTTTAGCCCTGGTTCAGAGCCCGTTGTTTTGTCTTCCTAGTTTAGCCCTGGTTGTAGCCCTTGGTTTAGCCCTTTGTTATTGTCCCTGGTTTAGCCTGGTTTAGCCCCTGGTTCATGCCCGGTTTAAGCCCTGGTTTTAGGCCCTGGTTTAGCCCTGTTTAGCCCATGGTTTACCTCTTGGGTATTTGTCCTGGTTTAGCCCTGAGTTAGCCCTGCGTTTTAAGCTCTGTATTAGCCCTTGTTTAGACCCTGGATTTACCATGCTAGCCCTGGTTTAGCCCTGGTTTAGCCCTGTTTAGCACCTGGTTCAGCCCTGTAGCTGGAGTTTAGCCCTGGTTTATAGCCTGGTTCAGGCCTAGGTTCAGCCCTGGTTTAGCCCTGGTTTTAGCCCCGGTTTAGCCACTAGACTGTTATGCCCTGGTTCAGCCCTGGTTTACAAAGGCAGGTTTACTCTGTTTGCCTCTCTGTTTGCCCTGTTTACCTCTGTTATAGCCCAGGTTTTAGCCCTGGATTAGCCCTGGTTTTAAGCCCAGGTTTAGCCCTTGTTTTGTCCTGGTTTTTTAGCCCTGGTTCTAGCCCTGGTCCTCATTCGAATCTTAGCTTAGCGCCCCTGTTTTACCGCCTGGTTCTAGCCTGGTATTAGCCCTGTTTTCAGCCCTTGTTTAGCCCTGGTTTAGCCCTGGTTTAGCCCTGGTTCAGCCCTGGTTTAGCCCTGGTTTAGCCCTGGTTTAGCCCTGGTTTAGCCCTGGTCTCTCCCTCTCAGGTGCGTGTGACGCTGCTGAAGATGCAGAAGATGTGCAGCGTTGCGTTCAGGGACAATCACGTTCAGGAGGTTTCCGTGGCGCCGGGTTCGTCTGTGGTTCTGTCCTTCACTGTTGTGCCTCTGGTCGTGGAAAATCTGCCCATCGAAGTCATGGTGGTCTCCAAAGACAAGATGGCGTCGGACCGCATCCAGAAGACTCTACGGGTGGTGGTGAGGGACAAGTGTCAAGTGTTCTACAGTGTCACATTTTACCACAAGAAACTTTACGATTATTCATGATTTAGTCCTGAGTTTGTCGAGATGAATTTGTGGTTCGTCATGATATTTGTTTCTCTCAGAGGGAGGGAGTGCAGAAGACCAAAGTGTGGAGTGTGGTCCTCAACCCGGCGGCTGAAGGAGGTCTTTATCCTTTTTCACCTCCAGCGTCGTCAAATAGAAATAAAAACAAAGGGGATTTTTCACGGCTGAATTTGTGTCGTTGTAGGAACTCAGACGTTGCGGATGGAAACAGTAAAATTGGACTCTGTGGTGCCAAACTCTGTTCCAGAAACCTTCATCAACGTCAGAGGTCCGTCAAACCACGGTTCCATCCTTGATTCATAGAACCATAGTTATATTCCTGACTTTTGTTTTATTTTGAAACTACTTTTATTTTTTTGCTGTGTTGGATGCAGAGAAACTAGCTTTGCGCTAACTCTGCTTCGCCAACACGCTCATGGAGCTGTTCAAATATCTGTTTAGGGCGAGCTTAAACCTTGTGAGTCGCCCTAGTGGCCAGTCCATTGGAACTGCAACAAAAAAATCCTCCACAGCTTAGTCCTGGTCCGGTCCTGTTTAGTCCTGGTCCGGTCCTGTTTAGTCCTGGTCCGGTTCGGTCCGGTCCTGTTTAGTCCTGGTCCTGGTCCGGTCATGTTCTGGTCCTGATTCGTTCCTGGTCTGGTCCTGGTCCAGTCCTGGTCCGGTCCTGGTCTGGTCCTGGTTTAGTCCTGGTCCGGTCCGGTCCTGTTCTGGTCCTGGTCTGTTCCTGGTCTGGCTGGTCCGTCCGGTCCTGTTCTGGTCCTGGTCTGTTCCTGGTCTGGTCCTGGTCTGGTCCTGGTTTAGTCCTGGGTTAGTCCTGGTCTGGTCCGGTCCTGTTCTGGTCCTGATCCATTCCTGGTCTGGTCCTAGTTTAGTCCTGGTTTAGTCCCGATCCGTTCCTGGTCTGGTCCTGGTTTAGTCCTGGCTTAGTCCTGGGTTAGTCCTGGTCCAGTCCTGGTCCAGTCCTGGTCCGGTCCTGGGTTAGTCCTGGTCCGGTCCTGTTCTGGTCCTGGTCCGTTCCTGGTCTGGTCCTGGTTTAGTCCTGGTCCGTTCCTTGTCTGGTGAATGGTTTAGTCCTGGGTTAGTCCTGGGTTAATCCTGGGTTAGTCCTGGTCCAGTCCCGGTCCAGTCCCGGTCTAGTCCCGGTCCAGTCCCGGTCCAGTCCCGGTCCAGTCCCGGTCTAACTGCCCTCTCTGCAGGGAACATGTTGGCTGACAGTCTGGAGAACTCGCTGAAGCGGGACCCTCTGGCGGCTCTGATCCGGATGCCTGGAGGCTGTGTGGAGCAGAACCTGGCCTCCATGTCTCTGCCCACCGTCGCCTTCCTGTACCTGGACAGAACCGACGACTGGGGCAAAGTGGGCGCGCACCTTAAGGACGAGGCGCTCGGATTCATACGCAAAGGTCAGATCCTCATCGTTTCCTCATCATCGTTTCCTCATCATTGTTTCCTCATCATCGTTTCCTCATCGTTTCCTCATCATCGTTTCCTCATCATCGTTTCCTCATTGTTTCCTAATCGCTGTTTCCTCATTGTTTCCTTATCGTTTCCTCATCATCGTTTCCTCATCATCATTTCCTCATAGTTTCCTCATCGTTGTTTCCTCCTCGTTTTTCCTTGTTTCCTCATCATTTCCTCATCATTGTTTCTTCATCATCGTTTCCTCATCATCGTTTCCTCATCATCGTTTCCTCATAGTTGCCTCATTGTTGTTTCCTCATCGTTTTTCCTCACCATTTCCTCATCATCGTTTCCTCCTTGTTTCCTCCTTGTTTCCTCATCGTTTCCTTATCGTTTCCTCATCGTTTCCTCATCGTTGTTTCCTCATCGTTGTTTCCTCACGTTCATTTTTTCCTCATCGTTTCTATCGTTTTCGTTTCCTCATCATCGTTTCCTCATCATCGTTTCCTCATCATCGTTTCCTCATAGTTTCCTCATTGTTGTTTCCTCATCGTTTCCTCATCATTTCCTCATCGTTTGTTTCCTCCTTGTTTCCTCCTTGTGTCCTCATCGTTTCCTCATTGTTTCCTCATCGTTTCCTTATCGTTTCCTCATCGTTTCCTCATCGTTTCCTCATCGTTTCCTAAGCGTTATTTCCTCATCGTGTCCTCATCGTTTCCTAATCGTTATTTCCTCATTGTTCCTCATCATCGTTCCCTCATCATTTCCTCATCGTTCCTAATCGTTATTTCCTCCTCGTCGTTTCCTCATCGATGTATCCTCATCGTTTCCTCGTCATTGTTCCTCATCGTCGTTTCCTCATCGTTTTTTCCTCATCGTTGTTTCCTCCTCATTGTTTCCTCGTGTTGTTTCCTCCTTGTTTCCTCTTCGTTGTTTTCTCATCGTTCCTTATTGTTTCCTCATCGTTTCCTCCTTGTTTTCCTCGTCGTTTCCTCATCTTTTCCTCCTTGTTTCCTCATTGTTTCCTTGTTGTTCCTCGTTGTTGTTTCCTCCTCGTTTCTCATCTTTCCCTCCTCGTTTCCTTTCATCTTTCCTTCTCGTTTCCTCCTTGTTTCCTCATCGTTGTTTCCTTATTGTTTCTCATCGTTTCCTCCTTGTTTCCTCGTCGTTTCCTCGTCGTTTCCTCGTCGTTTCCTCGTCGTTTCCTCGTCGTTTCCTCGTCGTTTCCTCGTCGTTTCCTCCTTGTTTCCTCGTCGTTTCCTCGACGTTTCCTCGTCGTTTCCTCCTTGTTTCCTCATTGTTTCCTTGTTGTTTCCTCGTTGTTGTTTCCTCCTCGTTTCCTCATCTTTTCCTCCTCGTTTCCTCCTCGTTTCCTCATCTTTTCCTTCTCGTTTCCTCCTTGTTTCCTCATCGTTGTTTCCTTATTGTTTCTTCATCGTTTCCTCCTTGTTTCCTCGTTGTTTCCTCATTGTTTCCTCCTCGTTTCCTGGTCTTTTCCGTCTTGTTTCTTCCTCATTTCCTCCTCGTTTCCTCGTCTTTTCCTTTTCGTTTCCTTCTCGTTTCCTCCTCGTTTCCTCATTTGTTTTCTCATCCGTTTCATTTGGACTGACCCATACATGTTTGAGGAAATGCCTTCGAGGTTTGAGTGCTCAGAAAGTGTCACTTTTAGACCGATCATGTGACTAATGATGTGTTATTGTGTAATACTAATCTGTAAACGAGGTTCTGTTTTCAGTCTGTACGTAGAACCAAAATGACATCAAATGAAATTAACTGTATAATGTATAATTATGATTATTACTTCGGGTGCGGGGGCAAAAAATAATCAATGAATGAATTATAATAAAACTGGCTTGAGCGCTAACATCAGGGCGGCAACAATGATTTTGGATATTTTTCTATTCAAATAATAATTGTAATATCAGTCCGGTCCATGCCGTGTTTGTGATGGCCAGAAGAATGTTCCAGAAGTATCCATTTGTTGTGTGCATTGCAGAGGTTTTGAGGCCCAAATCCATTGTTTAGAATTAAAGTGAGATGGTGATGTTTTGTGAATGCCTCCAGTCTGTTTGACGATCGTTTAGTGCTGCTTTGCGTAAACACTCTTTGCTTTATATTTTCAGGTTACACCAATCAGCTGGCCTACAGGAGGAGTGACGGCTCATACCCCCCCTACAGGAATCAAGGAGCAAGCACATGGTACTGTCCACAGCTGGAGAAAGCTTTATTTACACATTTATTTACACCATTACAAACAAACATAAAATACATAAATCATCAAATAAAAAAAAAATCTACAAATAAATGAAACTAAACAAATGTATAAAAACACAGAAAATGGAATGAAATCATTTAGAGGTCAAATTAAGTCCTTTCAAGTCGATCTTAATTCAAAAAGGTAAATTTGATGTGTTTCGTGCGATAATCCGCACTGTGACGTCCCGATTCCGCCGTTCTCCAAGAGTCCAGTTCGAACGTGCACATGTGCTCTGTCCTGTCAGGATCACCGCGTTCGTGGTGAAGGTCTTCTCCATGGCTCACTCCATCATCGGTGTGGACGAGCAGCAGGTCTGTGAGCCGCTGCTGTTCCTGCTCAAGCACCGATACAAGGCAGAGCAGGGGGTCTTCAAGGAGGAGACGCCGGTCTACAGCACCACCATGACGTACCCAGCCGTCCTCTGAGCCGCTCCTCTGAGCCGCTCCTCTGAGCGTCCTCTGAGCCGCCTGCCTCTGACCCGCTCCTCTGACCCTTCCTCTGTGTTCCGCTCTCTGACCGCTCCTCTGACCTCTCCTCTGACCCTCCTCTGACCCTCTCCTCTGAGCCGCTCCTCTGAGCCGCTCCTCTGAGCCGCTCCTCTGAGCCGCTCCTCTGAGCCGCTCCTCTGAGCCGCTCCTCTGACCCGCCTCCCTGACCCGCTCCTCTTTGTTCTCCGCTCCTCTGACCCCGCCTCTGACCGCTCCTCTTTGTTCTCGCTTCTCTGACCGCTCCTCTGACCGCTCCTCTGTGTTCTTCGCTCCTCTGACCCTCTCCTCTGACCCTCTCCTCTGTGTTCTCCGCTCTCTGACCCTCCCCTCTGACCCTCTCCTCTGACCTCTCCTCTGTGTTCTCCGCTCCTCTGACCCTCCCTCTGACCCTCTCCTCTGACCCTCTCCTCTGTGTTCTTCGTCCGTCTGACCCTCTCCTTGACCTCTCCTCTGTGTTCTTCGCTCCTTGACCCTCTCCTCTGACCCTCTCCTCTGACCTCTCCTCTGTGTTCTTTCGCTCCTCTGACCCTCTCCTCTGACCCTCTCCTCTGTGTTCTTCGCTCCTCTGACTCTCCTCTGACCCTCTCCTCTGTTCTTCGCTCCTCTGACCCGCTCCTCTGACCCGCTCCTCTGACCGCTCCTCTGACCGCTCCTCTGACCCGCTCCTCTGACCCTCTCCTCTGTGTTCTTCGCTCCTCTGACCCTCCTTGACGTCCTCTGAACGCTCCCTGCCCGCTCTTCTGACCGCTCTCTGACCTCTCTCTGACCTCCTCTGACCTCTCTTGTTTCCTCCTCTGACCCGCTCTCTGACGCTCCTCTGACCCGCTCCTCTGACCGCTCCCTGACCGTCCTCTGTGTTCTCCGCTCAGCTTTACATTCACTTTCTTCTATGTCTATTGATGGTTGTTCATGTTGGATTGCTGCTTTAGGGCGGTCTCCGTGGGATGACCCGAGGTGACCCTCACAGCGTTCGTATTGATCGCGTTGGCCGAAGCGAAGTTGGCCAATATTCTGCAACGAGATGAAGTCAACACTGAGGTCAAGATTTGAAGTTGTTTAAATGTATTTGTTCATGTGGATTAAATCTTCTGGAAGAACCTCCGTGAAGAACATGTCTGTTTCCTCAGGAGGTGATCCGTAATACAGCGGCTTACTGAAGAGGGAGCTGCAGCTTCCCCGTCGGCCCTACACTGTGGCCATCGCCTCGTACGCTCTGGCTCTGCTCAAGGACCAGCAGGACCTCAAGCCGCCAAGATCTTCGCTCGCAGCATCCAGCGCCGGTAGAGTTACACACACCAGGGGTCTTCTGTCACTTTTTTTTACACTGACCCCCCAACGGAAATGAGCATTATGAAACCAGAAGCTGAGCGTGTCTTTGTCAAACCCCTCGTTCAGCGGCGGTCAGTGGCAGGACGGGGTGAACCCCTCTTCACGCTGGAGGCCACGGGCTACGCCTCTGTTGGCGCTGCTGAAGATGGCGCCACGACGGAGGCCGCGCCAGCGTACCAATGGTTAAACAGCCAGCGCCGACAGGGAGGCGGCTTCGGGTCCACTCAGGTACGCCCCGGTATTGTCAGATGCCCTTCCCCCGTGTCACCTCTAGTGTGGCGAGACGGCAGGTCAAATGTGCTGGAAAGGTTAAAGGAGGAAAAACTAAAAGATTTGCTTGCGTTGGCCCGCGTTGCCCGCGTTGGCCCGCGTTGGCCCGCGTTGGCCCGCGTTGGCCGCGTTGGCCCGCGTTCCCTGCGTTCGCCTCGCGTTCGCCGCGTTCCCCTGCGTCCCCCGTTCCCCCTGGTCGCCCGCGTTCCCCTGCGTTCGCCCGCGTTCCCCTGCGGTTCGCCCCGCGCTTTCCCCTGCGTCCCCCTGCGTTCCCCTGCGTTCCCCTGCGTTCGCCCGCGTTCCCCTGCGGTTCGCCTGCCGTTCCCTGCGTTCCCCTGCGTTCGCCTGCGTTCCCTGCGTCGCCCGCTTCCCTGCGTCGCCTGCGTTCCCTGCGTTCGCCTGCGTTCCCTGCGTTCGCCCGCGTTCCCTGCGTTCGCCCGTTCGCGTGCCGCGTTCCCCTGCGTTCGCCTGCGTTCCCCTGCGTTCGCCTGCTTTCCCCTGCGTTCCCCTGCGTTCCTCTGCGTTCGCGTGCGTTCGCCGCGTTCCCCTGCGTTCGGTCCCTGCGTTCCCCTGCGTTCCCCTGCGTTCCCTGCGTTCCTCTGCGTTCGCCTGCGTTCGCCCGCGTTCCCCTGCGTTCCCTGCGTTCGCCTGCGTTCCCTGCGTTCGCCTCGTTCCCCTGCGTTCGCCTGCGATCCCCTGCGTTCGCCCGGTGCAAAGGCGCTGGTGAAGTCGCTGTGTGAAGTCGCTGGGTGAAGTCTCTGAATGCGCTGTAGATGTTGTGGTTGGATAAACAGATGAACTTCACTGACATAAATAACCCTCCCGTGCCTCCAGCCCACAGTGGTGGTTCTCCAGGCCCTCTCCGAGTACCTCCTCGTGCAACGCCTCCACAAAACCTGCAGCCTGAAGGTGGACATCCGCATGGGAGCGCGAACCATCCCCTACAGCTTCAACCAAGACACGTCCTACGCGGCGCGCACGGCCCGGGTGACGGGTGAGGAGCAGAGGAGGAGGAGCAGAGGAGGAGGAGCAGAGGAGGTGGAGCAGAGTCAGTGGAGCAGTGATTTGTTTGTATGTTCTGGCAGCTTCCTGACAACGTGGATCTGGAGGTCGTTGCCAAGGGGAATGGACAGGGCGTCCTCGAGGTGAGAGCTGAGTTTGTGGACAGTGTTTCTGTGAGCGCAGCCTCAATTTCCCCTTTTGGCCTGTAGGTGGTGACGTACTACAACCAGCTTCACGAGGAGGTGGAGAAAACGCCATGTGACCATTTTGAGCTCCAAGTTGCGATAGAGGAATCGGCCGGTGAACATGAACACGACTATCATGGTCCGCTCTCGTGTTTGATATTTTGACGTACATTTTGTTTAACGTCCAACAGAAAAGTCTCCCCCGGATGTCGAGAAGTTTTACCTCATGACCATCAAAGTCCGGTGAGTCCCACTATGACCGCTGACCATGAAACTGCCTCAGTCTCGTTACCAGGCCCAGGTCAGCTCTGTGGAGAGGCGAGTTCGCACAGTTAAAGGGGCGGTGCCTGGTCTGTTCTCTTCACACGAATCGCTGGCTTCACTAACGCATTCCGAGCGTCCGAAATATCCAGTGATGAGTTTATGCACTTTCCAGGAGTTTCTGAGCCCAAAGCAAGTCCAGGCTAAAGCTAACAAACATTAGCATGCTAACGGCGCACTTCCTGCTCCTCGGGGCCATGGAGACCAGCAGGTGGTGGCTACACAGAGCACCTTAGGACCCCAGGAAGAGTCCTTTTAGTGACAGCCAATGACAAAAAGAACCCACGTTTAAACCAGTTTGTTCTATGTTTGTTGTTGTGTTGTTTCCATGACCTCCACAGGGCACTAGGACCCAGAGATGTGTTAATGGTGGTGCTGGACGTGAGTCTGCCCACAGGCTTCACTCCAGAGAACTCAGACCTCGACAAGGTGAAAAGATGAAATACTCACGCTTCAATACTGCAAATACTGACAATACTTTGACTTTAGAAGAGTATCTAAAAAAAACATGGCCGCCGTCCCGTGCCAATAATACATGTTAATCTCCCTTTTTGTCTTCTTTTTCAGCTTTCTAACTCTGTGGATAAGTACGTTGCAAACTTTAAGGTCGTGGACAACCTGAGCGACAGAGGGTCCCTCATCCTGCACTTGTTCAAGGTGGTTACACTGTTCAAACTATTCATTCACCTTTATTTAAGCAGGTGAGAGAACCAATGAGATGGAGACTTCTTTTTCGACGGTAACCTGAGGCCAACAACAGCAATTACAGTTTTTAAAGGATTCCTTTTCTTTGTTTTTTTTAAAAATCGCTCGAAAACCCCTAATTCAGACCAGTTCTCCAAACCTCAAGCGTTCCAAGTCCTGGGACACAGCTGTACCAGTGTAGATGTGCAGAGACCCTCCGCTCTCTGCACATTTAACTTTATACGCTAAAACCCAATCTAAAATCCAATCTCAGACCCTCCGGGCACCCAAAGAAGGCCCCCCAGTCTTGGCATAAAGTCAGTGGTGGGTGAGCCTGTTGTGACCCTCAGAGCTCAGTGGGAGAAGGTGTCAAGGTGTAAAGACTCGACGGCCTGTTCCAGTGACGCCGAGCGACAGTGAAGACCCTCTCATCTGCATAGAAATAATAACATTTGATCAACACGAAAACCATCAATATTATAAGAGAATAAAATAGGGCCTAAGACGGAGCCCTGAGGAACTCCTTTTCACATATTCAAAGAAGAAGAAGCCAATTTGTCTCATTGTGATCGATTCAACCGCCTGAGAACTTGAATCAAAAGCTGAGGGTGCTTGTAGTAGTAACAGTAGTATGATCAGTAGTATACATGGTAGAATCGCTTGTAGTATTAGTATTAGTTGTTATAGTAGTAGTAATCCATGTTTTTTTCCTCAGGTTTCTCACAAAGAGCAGGAGATCCTGATTTTCAAACTGCGACAGAACTTTAAAGTGGGACACATCCAACCCTCATCTGTCACTGTGTACGAGTACTACAACCCAGGTATAAGTACTACAACCCAATAAGTTACTACAAACCCAGGTAAAGTACTACAAACCCAGTAAAAACTACAACCCAGGTATAAGTACTACAACCCAGGTAAAAGTACTAACACCCAGGTAAAAGTACTACAACCCAGGTATAAGTACTACAACCCAGGTAAAAGTACTACAACCCAGGTATAAGTACTACAACCAGGTTAAAAGTACTACAACCCAGGTATGAGTACGACAACCCAGGTAAAGTACGACAACCCAGGTAAAAGTACGACAACCCAGGTAAAAGTACGACAACCCAGGTAAAGTACGACGACCAACCCAGGGAGGATAGTGAAAGGAGGCGGGAGGATAGTGAAAGGAGGCGGGAGGGTACTGAAAGGAGGCGAGGAGGATAGTGAAAGGAGGCGGGACGATAACCTTCTCTGTGTCCTCAGACCACCGGTGCAGTCGGTCGTTCACGCCCAGAGAGAGCACGGAGGAGGGTGACTCAGATCTGCAGCGATCACGTCTGCAGATGCACTCAGGGTCAGGACCACTGTCTCTATCATGTCTTAGCTCATGTGTTCCCCTGTCCTCTTGAGAGCATGTGTCCCCCTGTCCTCTGAGAGCATGTGTCCCCTGTCCTCTGAGATCATGTGTCCCCCTGTCCTCTGAGCTCGTGTGTCCCTGTCCTCTGAGATCGTGTGTCCCCCTGTCCTCTGAGAGCATGTGTCCCCTGTCCTCTGAGATCATGTGTCCCTGCCTTTGAATCATTGTCCCTGTCCTCTGAGAGCGAGTGTGTGTGTGTCCCTGGTCTCTTGAGATTGTGTCCCTGTCCTCTGAACATTGTGTGTCCCTGTCCTCTGAGATCATGTGTCCCTGTCCTCTGAGAATTGGTGTCCCTGTCCTCTGAGATCATGTGTCCCTGTCCTCTGAGATCGTGTGTCCCCCTGTCCTCTGAGATCATGTGTCCCTGTCCTCTGAGATCGTTTCCCCTGTCCTCTGAGATCATGTGTCCCTGGCCTCTCTGAGATCAATGTGCCCCCTGTCCTCTGAGATCATGTGGTCCCTGTCCTCTGAGCTCATGTGTCCTTCCTCTGAGATTGTGTGTCCCTGTCCTCTGAGATCGTGTGTTCCCCCTGTCCTCTGAGATCGTGTGTCCCTGTCCTCTGAGATCATGTGTCCCTGCCTTGAGATCATGTGTTCCCTCCTCTTGAGAGCGAGTGTGGTGTGTCCCTGTCCTCTGAGATTGTGTCCCTTGTCTCTGACCTTGTGTGTCCCTGTCCTCTGAGATCATGTGTCCCTGTCCTCTGAGATTGTGTGTCCTGTCCTCTGAGATTGTGTCCCTGTCCTCTGAGATCGTGTGTCCCCTGTCCTCTGAGTCATGTGTCCCTGTCCTCTGAGATCATGTGTCCCCCTGTCCTCTGAGATCATGTGTCCCTGTCCTCTGAGCTCATGTGTCCCTGTCCTCTGAGATTGTGTGTCCCTGTCCTCTGAGATCGTGTGTCCCCCTGTCCTCTGAGATCGTGTGTCCCTGTCCTCTGAGATCATGTGTCCCTGTCCCGCTCCAGGAGACTGCTGTGTTCCCAAAAAGGACTCAGAGAACTTTTCCAGTCCAACCCGAGAGACGTTTGCCTGCACCACTCTGCACCACGGTACAACTCACTAATGCTCATTTAAAGGAGATGTTTTATGCTTTTTCTGGTTTTTAGTATTAAACTATGACATGCGTAGGTCAATATTTTACATTTTCTTCATTGTAAACTGCAATATACATCTCAAAGTACTTCATATTGGGAACAGGTACAAAACTGCCCCACTTCTTCGTAGTGTTATTTCAGTGCAAAGGCTCATTTATACGTTCAAGACCTCTGCGTCGGTTTGTCCGTCATTTGGTCCATGGACGGTTTGTCTGCTCACAGCTTCTGGAAGTGTATCAATGTGCATACATGTACATGTGCTGACCACTGGGGGGCGGTCATGAACGCAGGACGACAGTGGAAGCTCAACTCTTTAAAAATGACTTGAACAAGCTGCCAAACGAAAAAGAGACTGCCGCGGGGCGTGGCTATGTCTGTTTTTCTTGTTGCATTTTTCCTTCTGTTTTGGTCAATTCTCTAACTGACTTCGGGCGCCCTCCTGTGGTCATTTCCTAAAAAACAGACCTGACATTAGAGACGATTTGAAGTATAAATGAAGCTAAAATCTTAAAGAGCAGTGGCCTTTCACTTACGTGTTTTTATTGTTGAAAATACATAAGTACTTTGAAAACAGAACTTTTCTGAGCCTTGAATGCAGGACAATACAGGATTACTCAAACACCAGATCCAAATTCTGTATATTCTCAATACAATGGTGCTCCCCACCTTTCCCTCGCGCCCGATCGGGTCCTCTGCTCTTGACAGGTCCCGCAGGGTTGAAGAGTGGGTCAAATGCAGACGAGACCGTGACGCTCTTTACAGTGACTCAAACAGACTGTTGTCGTTGCAGTGTTCAAAGTGAAGGTGCTGAGCATGACGCAGAGTTACTACGACAAATACGAGCTGCAGATCACAGAGGTCATCAAACTGGGTGCGAGTCTCTTTGGAACACCTCTCTGTGGGCCTGAGCGCGGTGCATAAACTAACCCTGTGTCCCGTCCAGGCGCTGAGCCCGGGCTGTTGGTTGGACAGATCAGGACCTTCATGTCCCACGGGTCCTGCAGAGACGAACTCCAGCTGATCCCAAACCAGGAGTACCTCATCATAGGCCCTGAATACGACCTGTGGAAAGTCAACAGCGCCACCAACTGGTAAACAACATTTTTCCCCATGTTTGTGCTGACCTTTGCCTCCCCCTGGTGGTAGGTTTCTGTGTATTTTCCTGCGTTTGTGTTGACCTTTGCCTCCCCCTGGTGGTCGGTTTGACTGTATATTCCTGCATTTGTGCTGACCTTTGCCTCCCCCTGGTGGTCGGTATGACTGTATATTCCAGCGTTTGTGTTGACCTTTGCCTCCCCCTGGTGGTCGGTATGACTGTATATTCCAGCGTTTGTGCTGACCCTTTGGCCTCCCTGGTGGTCGGTTTGACTGTATATTCCTGCTTTGTGCTTGACCTTGCCTCCCCCTGGTGGTTTGACGTATTTCGTTTTGACTGTATATTCTGTGTTTGTGTTGACCTTTGCCTCCCCCTGGTGGTAGGTTTGACTGTATATTGCCTGTAGTTTGTGCTGACCTTTGCCTCCCCTGGTGGTAGGGCCGTGTACCTGCTGGGTAAGAACACGTGGGTGGAGCGCTGGCCGTCTGCAGAAGAGTGCCGCTTGAGCTTCAAACAGAAGTGTGAGAGTCTGAGCGCCATGGCCGAAGAGCTGCTCACAACCAAATGTCGACTGTAACGCGAGGTCAACGCAGTGTCCGTGAACGCATCTTTAACAGCTTTACAACCTGTTCTTAAATGCACCACAACTGTAACCATCAGCCACATGAAACAAAAACTGGGACAAAGCTTAACGTCTCCTCTGTCACAAATGAACTATGGCGACTTTGATTTTTCACTTAAGTGTCAAAAGTGTGGTGTTTTTGAGACAAATTGAAAATACAATGTATGTTAAAGATGTTTTTGCAAATATCTTGATGCAAATAAATAAATAAGCAAAACTTCTAATAAAAATATAAGTTTTTGTTGTTTTTCCTTATTTCAATGGATAAGCATTAGCATTATTATTATTATTATTTTTATTATTATTATTATTATTATTATTATTAATTATTATTATTATTATTATTATTATTATTATTTGTTGTTATTATTCATTAATTCATTTCCCACCATCTTGTTACCCGGTTCAGGGTCACAGGTGACTGGAGCCTATCTCAGTGACTTTGGGCCTTAGGCGGGGTACATTCTGGACAGGAGCCAGCTCATCAACATTATTATTTATTTTTGTATCTATAATGATTATTATTATGATTGTTATTATTATATTATCATTAATAAAGAGAAAATTACATCCGGTCTAAATCTGAAAATTGAAACTTTTTACAGACTTTGGACTCTTAGTTCTTGTGTCTGTCTTGTTTTGGTCCTTGTTCTGTGTTTGTTTTTGTTGTATATAAAAAAACAAAAAAAGACAAAAATTGCGCATGTGTTTGAGTCCAGCCCCCGACAATCTGGCTTTAAGCTGATTGGTCAGCTCTTGTATGTGTTTGCTGAAGGAGAGTTTGTCATCGATCCAGATGCCAAGTATTTGTAATGGGGTACTTGTTCAGTCACATGACCAGCGAGCGTAAGAATAGATACATTTTTGGGTCACTCGCTCACAATTATTTGAATTCATTAATAATTTAAAATTAACACAGTTTTGATGAATGAAGTGAACGTCCTCTAGATTATTTTGAATCATTTGTGCAGCAGGAGGCGCTCTAGCATACAGAATTGCATCATCTGCATACATAGATGCTACTGTGTTTTAGATTATGTCTAATGGAGTTGATGTAAATTGTAAATAATAGTTGTCCAAGAATGGACCCTTGAGGGACACCTTTATTAAGATAAGAACATTCAGATTGAAAGCCAGAAACAGTTTGAGCTCTATTTGTGAGGTCATCGGCAAACCATTTATTAGAGTTGGTATCAAACCCAAAACGTCCAGACTTCCAGGAGCAGCACATTCCTCATGATTGTCCAATGCAAGAGCAGCATCAGGTATGACTTTGGGAGCAGCTGTGATAGTGCCAAGTCCTGGTCTAGATCCAGACTGGAAGTTGAAATTTCCAATTGTTTAGTTGAATTCTAAAATGTGTTTCTTTGAAAGTCGTTTCTGGCTGCTGCTGCGGCTGTGCGGAGTTTAGCGAGCGTCTTTGGAGATATTCTTTTATTATTGTATTTGTATGTGTTTGTTGGGACAGTGCAGGTGAAAGGTCACATGACGTGCTCTGTCATACACACGCACACGCACACACTCTTACAGGAGAAACCATCTGACGTGTTCTTGCCACTCGCGGCTCACACGTGCGTCACCGTGTCTCACCATCCTCCTCTTCAGTTTGTGTTCCAGGACATATAAAGCCCCAAAGCTCCAGGAAGTCTTTAGTCTTACGTCATGAACAAAAGACAAAAGAGATAAAGGCCAGGGCGAGGTCTGCAACGTCCAACCATGAAGCAACAAGCAGCAGAACAAAGGCGCTGTTTCAACAAGGAAACGGCATCATGAGAGAGGACCTGAACCAGGGTCTGAACCAGGGTCTGAACCAGGTCTGAACCAGGTCTGAGCCAGGGTCTGAGCCAGGGTCTGAACCAGGGTCTGAACCAGGGTCTGAACCAGGGTCTGAACCAGCTGAACAGGGTCTGAACCTCTGAACCAGGGTCTGAACAGGGTCTGAACCAGGTCTGGAGCCAGGGGTCGAGGGGCCTGGGCCTGGGCCGGGCCTAGCTTGGAGCTAAACGCTCTCCCTCCTACTGTGCTTTTAGAGACCCTTGGGACCACCAGAAGTCCAGCATTTTGAGAGCGAAGTGCTCTGATTGGATGATAAGGTGCTATAGCCTCTTTGAGGTACAAATGACAGAAAACATCTCATATTTTTGAAAATGTATGTTTTTGTGACTGGTTCTTCGTTGAAAGAGTATGAACTGTGAGAGAGAGGCATCAAGTCGTCCAAAGTCACTGGGCCCGAGTTCCAAGTCGAGTCCAAAGTCACTGGCTCCGGTCAAGTCGAGTCCAAAGTCACTGGCTCCGAGTCCAAGTCGAGTCCAAAGTCACTGGGCTCCGAGTCCAAAGTCGAGTCCAAAGTCCACTGGGGCTCCGAGTCCAAGTCGAGTCCAAAGTCACGTGGCTCCGAGTCCAAGTCGAGTCCAAGTCATTGGGCTCCGAGTCCAAGTCGAGTCCAAAGTCACTGGGCTCCGAGTCCCAAGTCGAAGTTTCCAAAGTCACTGGGCTCCGAGTCCAAGTCGAGTCCAAAGTCCACTGGGCTCCGAGTCCAGTCGAGTCCAAATCACTTGGCTCGAGGTCCAAGTCGAGTCCCAAAGTCTTAGTCCATTTCATCAAGTCAAGTCTAAGTCAAAGTCAAAGTTACATATTCAAATAGTAGTGACACGTTTTAAAGTATGTTTGATAACTTTACGTCACCTCATGCAGCTGACATGACACCCCCAGACGTGTATACTGAGGTATTTTGAACAGAGAATACTTTGAGTACTTTAGCTGACATCCTCCATGAACCTGGAACCTGCAGAACCTGTCATTGTCCTGTACACTGTGACTTAAAGATGTCACGTGTTTGACGCTGACAGATGGGACCAGGTTTAGACCAGGTTTAGACTAGGTTTTAGATCAGGCTTAGACCAGTTTAGAACCAGATCTGGGCAGGATCTTGGGCTGAGGAACTGTTTGAGGACTGGTTTAAATACAGCGAGGAAGGGTTGAAGCGCAGAAGATTCACCGACAGCAGGGACACGACTCGGTAAGTCCTGTTCTCCTTTATCCCAGTGTGTCAGATGCCCTCCCGTTCTCTTGTAGGGTTTTACTGTGAGATTTTAAAAGAAAATAGGCTTTAATCGCCCAATGCGTTTATTCATGGGATCAAAAGGTCTGAAAGCTATATTCACTGTACGAGCGACCATATCTAACTGGTACACTAACAATAACGTAGTGTAGATATTAATGCTTCTTTTTCATTTGAAACCAAAGTCACACGTTGGTTCATGATAATTAATTGTGTTTGGACAAAAGTCAGGTAAACATTAAAAAAGGGACAAAAGTTGGATTCATGTGAAAAAGAATTACGGACAAAAAAAAACAAAAAAAATAGGAAATAAATATTTTTCCTTTTCAAATTTATACATGTTAATTTGACTGAACCTGGACTGGAAATGACTTGTCTCAATGGGTTTTGACCTGAAGTTCATAAAGGTTCATAAAGAATGAAAGAAACTGAACTGTAACACTGCATAAAGACAGAAAACATTCATCTCCTTTATTCCCTTATCGGTTCGGACACATTGAATGGCTTTTGCTCAGTTTTAGACTGAAGCTAGACCAGGTTTTGTGATGTTTTTTCATTTTCTACATATTTCTTTGGCTGACTTGACTCGTACTTGTCTCTCTCTCTCTCCTCCCTCTCTCTTTCCCTCCCTCCCTCACCCCTCTCTCCCTCAGTAGAAGATGTCTCCCCTGCCTCTCCTCCTCGCTCTCCTCCTCTCGGTCCTCGCTCTGTCCCAGGGTCGTGTGGTGTCCCGCTGTGAGCTCCGGGATGAGCTCCTCAAACACGTGCAGCTCCCACGGAATCTGAAGAAGAACCCAAAGCGCACGCTGGCCAGAGGTGCAGTCTCTCATCTGACCAGAGGAGGGCGCCCTACCACCCTCTCACAAAATCTCTACTCCAAACCCATGAATCTGGTCTTTGGTCTTCCTCTAGAGCTCAGCATCCTGAATGACGATTGATGAATCTTGGTTAAAAAGTCCTCTCCTTCCAAACATCAAAACCCTCGATAACTGACGTTTCATAGATAACTGACGTTTCATCGATCACTGACGTTTCCTCGATCACTGACGTTTCCTCGATCACTGACGTTCATCCTTGACGATAACTGACGTTTCATAGACTGACGTTTCCTCGATAACTGACGTTTCCTCATCACGATTCGAATAACTGACGTTTCCTCGATCACTGACGTTTCCTCGATAACTGATTCCTCGATAACTGACGTTCCTCGACAACTGACGTTTCCCGATCACTGACGTTT